>CAXAQZ010000124.1:117500-167500 GCA_963971145.1 Sussaba pulchella
CGTGCCGCGTATCTTGTGCGCCGAGAACACCGTCGGAATAGAAAGCGTTAACAAAGAACGAATTTTTTTGTTTATTTACATGCCGGCTCCGCGAACGCCGAGAAAGTCTTTGAGGCAGGGGGAGGACGGTGGTAGTAGCTACGCCGAACATTGTAGCTGCAACGCGTTACCACGCGAGCCGCCATGAGTCCGTGAGAGAGAACGAATTTGGGAGAGAGAAAGAGCGCTTACGCGTAAGGCGATGTGCGAAATGTTTTTCTCGTTCTTTTTCGCACCTTAGCGAGCGCCAATAGCGATGTTTTTCTTGGCGTTATGGCGGAAACCGAACAAAAGCGAAACGTCGTTTTTTATTTTTATTTTTATTATATTGCTCGATTCGAGTCGCAGATAGCCGATTAACGGGTTGCGTCCGCAATTTTCTATTGTCGTTGAATTACAATTTAAAAAAACAAAAAGGTGAATCTTTAATTTTTCAAATTATTAGAACGATTTTTGGTAATTATGCAGAAAGTGGACGCCACCTGGATTTCCCTGAAATGAAGATATGTTATAGAGGGCACTTTTCTGAGTAATTTCATATGTATATATTGGGCGCGGAAACCATTTTTACATATGGTAATCGGCGGTTAAAAATTTCAAACATCACTATCGACATTCAATACATCGGCTTTGTTTACGTTATATGTTTCACATTCTCTCCTGGGAGGAAAATATGTTATAAAGGGCACTTTTCTCAGTAATTTCATGTGTATATGTTGGGCGCGGAAACCATTTTTTCATATAGCAATCAGCGGTTGAAAATTACACACATCACTATCGACATTCAATACATATTGGCTTTGTTTACTTTATACGTTCCACATTCTTGTGATGATTTCGTGTATTATCATGCCCCTCCTTTAAGGAGTAAAGAGGAAATTGCTCTTTCACGATCTGTCCAGTACGATTCGTAAGTTTATAACCGATCGAACATGGAGCTGTGGCGATTCTCGTGCATTGCGGACGATAACAATGTTTAGCTGGACTATTTGATCGACCGGGGTGTTATTCGTGGGCAGTTAAGGTGCAATAGTTGCATAAAATTGTTGGAGTTAAATCGTGATAATCAAGAATCGAATTGCTCCCGGTAGTACAGTGTATTCGGATTCCTGGAAGTCGTATGGTGGCCTGTCTAATTTCGGATGGGACCACCATACTGTAAATCATCGTTACAATTTCGTTGATCCTGAAACGAGTGCTCACACTCAAAATATCGAACGTTTGTAGCGTGATATGCGTGGCGCGTTGCCTCGATTTGGGCACATACAGGCACATTATCGACAGTATATCGCGAAGTTTTTATTTAAGCGGGTATTTTCATTTATTAATCAAATTGAATCATTTCTTCATGAAATGTCGTTGATGTTTCCGCTAAACATTGATGATGCGATTAATTATGATTAATAAGATGTGTAATCCATCAATAATGACTGATAATGGTTTGGTTTTTCATTATAAAAAATTTTTGAAATTTGTCGAAAAAGATTTTTTTCAATGACCTTGAAACATGGTAAAAAATGGTTTCCGCGCCCAACATCCACATATGAAAATGTTCAGAATCACCACCACAACAACATATTTTCATCCCAGGGAAATCGAGGTGGCGTCCACTTTCTGCATAATTACCCGATTTTTTTTAGTTCATTTTTTGAAAGTCATTTTTTAATAATCTTTTTAAATTACTTCTCAACACATTTTTCCGATTATTATGTTCGAATTATTTTCGACACGGTTTACTATGATCTTCTAAAATTATCTTTCAACACGTTTTCCTATAAGTATTGTATTCTTTTTTGTAAACGCTGTTTTTTCAGTTATTTTTTTAAATTACTGCTGAATATTTCAGTTTCCAAAAAATTTCCGAAAAATATTTTTCATTATTTAATATTAAAATTATTTTATTTGAATCAATTAAATAACAAATTAAGGATAAATAGTTACGGGCTATACATACGCGGTGCATCATCGGTCGATATTCTTGCCACTTGCACGATTGAGAAAATTCTTAACAATATCGTCGCGTCGACATATATGTATTGGGACAGTAACAGCAACCGTACATCCTTGACGAGATACGGGTTTCAGGACTTACCCAGTATTGGCTCTGTACTGGTTACCTATACTTGACCGATTATCGGGAGCCATGTACTGGTAAATTCTCGGCCATGTTGTAAGTCTCGGTACTGGCCACAGGAAATGGCCCAGTATTGCACCAGTATTGGCTCAGTAACGGCAACCGTACGTCCTTGGGGAGGTACGGCTTTTGAGACCCAACCAGTAACGGCTCAGCACTGATTACGAATAATCGGCCGAGTGTCGTGACCCAAGCACTAGCCAAGGCTCGGCCGGGTATTGAGTCTTGGCGTTTCCTACATGGGTACTCCAAGTCATTTATACTATAAGTGATCTTGAAACTTTGCATTATTCTTCGAATGTAAGAATAATACAGATATTCGATCGATGTTCAGCCCATAAGAAACAAAATTCGATCAACCACTTGTATTATTCGAAAATTAGTGTTCTTGTATTATTTTTTTCCAGTACCGGCACGATTATCAACAAAAGTTGCAGTGGGACCCGGGACTTTTTGGAGCCGTTTAAAGCAAATTTCAAAGAGCTTTAAAGTGGGACTTACAGGACCGCCGTAGCTATAAAACTCACGGAGTTATCTCTAGTTGAATGAAAACGTCAAGGTCTCCCCATATTAATCAAATGGGAAAACGAAATATGCGATGAGCGACCTTAAGAAAGAATGTTATTGAGCTGCCAATTTTTTTCTGGGAATTTGAGGGTATTGTCTATAGATTTTTTACTACCTGTCGGAAAAAAAATCAACACAGCCATACACAACACAATCATACATATTGCAACGGCCGCGATCCCCTCCTGGCTCGCGTGTAATCGCGTCTACGATCTAGTAGATCACGCCATCGAAATTGGCTCACTAACAACCCAGTTTCGATGGCGTTATTTTGCGTATCACGCGAAATCAATGAGCGAAGCCTCGTTGAGACGCCCGACGCCCATCGTCGCGATCGGAACTGGCTCCTGAATGCCACCCATCCGGCAGAACTAACTACATCTCCAATGACCGAATCATGTAAAATGATAAATCCGTTCATTCGGAGTTAAATTTATAAATGTTCTATTGATAATATTTGAAAGCATTGATTTGTGGAGCGACTCCGACAACCAAGGCAAATGAATAATGGACTCGAGAAATAATAATCGAACTACGTGAATTTATAAAATGTAATGAAAGTAAATTAATATTTGAATTGAATATGAAATGAAATAAAACCCACAAAATAATGAAAGTGAATTGAAAAATATGAGACAAAGTGAAACGTAAAATAAAATTAAAACTAAAAATGAAATCAACTGATGAACTGATGATTAATGATAAAATATAAATGTACCCTGTGAAATTTTCGAAGGACGATTCGTGGTAACAACTGGCAATGAATTAGGACAATGGACAAGGAAACGATAATAAAATGGACAGCGGAAAACAAAATGTATATGGACTGCTATGTCATATGACGACCGGCATTACGACTAAGTACATGAATACGACATGAAACAACAGAAATAAGAACGTCGATGTTTACGTGGAATTGGATAAGCGTTATTGAGGAATGAGTGTCGAAATATTATTTGATTGAATGATATATAATCTAATTTCAAATAAGAATCGAAATGGATGTGAATAATGTGATGGAATGAATGGCGTGTGAATTATACAAATTTGATTACGTGTGCGAATAAATGAAATAAAACATAATATGTCGTTTTAAAATTAAAATAAAAAAATCATTTTCGCATTTATTCAATAAATATCCCACAAACTCGACCCCACTCCGGCCAACCCAACTTACGAATTTACGAAATACAAAATAAAATCAACGATCCGAAAGGTGGTTCGTTACAATATATTGTTACATCGGTGTTGAGTTCCTCTTAGATGCCTAAGGGACCGATTCTCCACAGACGTAATCCGCTACAAATTCGTTTCTATTGGGCGTCGAGGGTAAGCGATGATCGTAGGCCGCGTGGCGAACGATGTTACCCCTACCCGTGACAGCCAGGGATGCCAGGAGCAGGGGGAGGGGGTCGTCAGGGGGTAAAGATCGACGAAGCGGATCTTTTCTTTCTCCGTATATACATATGGGGTACAATTTCCCCATTCACCGAACTGAAACCCTTCTATCCCCCGATGTGGTCGATGATTTTTTAAAAAATATCTTTCGGATCCTACGACCTCACTATTTTTTTTTTCGTTTTTTAGACCCCTCCTTCCCCTCCTCTCCCCCCCCCCCCCCCCCACCATTTTTTTATCAAGAGGTAACGACTATTTGCCCCCTTTCGAATTCAATGAAATTTTTTTTCCAGATACTATTGAAATTGAAGAACTTCTTTCATAAAATAAGAGTGGTCAGCAGGTTCCCAATAATTTTTTTTTTTTTTGAAATTTTGCGAAAATTCCAGTCTTTTTGAAATTTGAATGTATGATAATGGTTTCCGATGTAAAAGAAGAACAGAAAAATGTAATCTATCGTGCGGAAAAATCGATATTCCGATTATTTCGATAGAAAATCGATTTTTTTATTATGAATTGTTTCTTGCTATCATCAGGAGGTAACTCCTATTTTCTCCCTTTTTATTTGGATGAAGTTTCTTTTACAGATACCCTATTGGAATTGAAGAACTTTTTTCATAAAACTAGAGTGGGCAGCGGGTTCATAATATATTTTTTTTATTTTATTTTGAAAAAATTCGAGTTTCTCCGAATTTTCAATATATGGGGTAAAATCATTTTTAATTTTGAATTGTTTATAACTTATTGTTGAATTTGTGCAACATAATCGTAAATGTTTTCATTGTATAGAGCGTTCAAAAACGAAAAAAAGACCCGTGGTTTTTGTAGTTATCACTAACCGTTGCTGAGATATATCGATTTGAATGACCGAATGTGGTCAATACTTAAAAAACTTCATTTGACTGTATTTCAAAAGTGAGGGCTCAAAATAAAAAACGCCGAAATGCGTGACTCTTTATTTTCAACACATATTAATGAAAAAAATTGGGGGGCAAAAAAATTGACCCAACTGTCCGAAGTTGCCGAAATTCCCAGGAATAGCCCATATAGTAATGGTTTTCGGTCTAAAAACGAAAAAATCTATATCTATCTTGCCAACAATCGATAGTTTAATTGTTTCCGATCGAAAAAAATGTTTTTGTCGTAATCAAATCGGTTCATGCCCAAAAAATCGATTTTCTATCGAAATAATCGGAATATCGATTTTTTTTCGAAATAGATTTTAGTTTTATTTTATTTTACTGGGATGGGAAACCATCATAATATATTCAAATTTAAAAAATCTCGAATTTTCGCAAAATTTCAAAAAAATGAATAAAAATATCAGGAACCTGCTGCCCACTCCAATTTTATAAAAAAAGTTCTTCAATTTCAATAGAGTAACTAGGAAAAAAATTTCATTTAATTAAAAAGGGGGCAAATAGCAGCTACTTCTTGATAAAAAAAAATTGTGGGGGGAAGGGAGGGGAAGGAGGGGTCTAAAAAAACTTAAAAAAAATTAGCGAGATCGTAGGATCCAAAATATACTTTAAAAAAATCATTGGCCACATCGGGGAATAGAAGGGCTTCAGTTGGGTGAATTGGGCAATTCTGCCCCATTTATACAGGGTGAGGCACTAACTCGTGCCACCTCAAATATCTCTGTAATTATCGACTTTACGAAAAAATGTTCCGAACTAAAAATGTACGGTACGAAAGGGATCATCAAGTGCAACCATTTTTTTTTCATTTCAGTGGAGACGCTGACGCACAGTAAAGGTCACCTCCACTTTTTTAAATGGAACGGTACATTTTTAATTCAACCATCTTGTAGAGCATCGCAAACTACGTAAAAAATATTGAGGGGTCAGAGTCGTTCAAGGTCATTTACGATCAAAAAGTAAAACTAACTTCATTTTTACGTGAAGTGAACTTTATTTACAGAAGGTGTTCAAAGTGATTGCCATTGGAATCAATGCAGTATTGCAGACTCCTTAACACGGATTGTGTAAAATTTCTCATCAGTTCGGCACTCATCGAATCACATGCTCGAACAATTCTCTCTCGCATATCATCAGGCGTAGTTGGACGTTCTGTATAAACAAGATCTTTCAAGTATCCACACAAGAAACAAGAAACATGTGTCTTCGAGAAACATTAGGTCCGTTATTGGAAGAAATACCTTTAGAAACAAGGAACAGAATGTGGTATCAACACGATGGGTTTCCGGCACATTTTTCGCTGATAGCTAGAAACGAGTTGCCACAGAGATTTCCAAATCGTTGGATTGGACGCGGAGGAGCTGTATCGTGGCCGGCTCGTTCGCCAGACTTGACGCCTCTGGATTTTTTCTCGTGGTGATACTCGAAAGATCTTGTTTATAAAGAACGTCCAACTACGCCTGATGATATGCGAGAGAGAATTGTTCGAGCATGTGATTCGATAAGTGCCGAAGTGATGAGAAATTTTACACAATCCGTGATAAGGAGTTTGCAATACTGCATTGATTCCAATGGCAATCACTTTGAACACCTTCTGTAAATAAAGTTCATTTCACATAAAAATGAAGTTAGTTGTACTTGTTGATCTTAAGTTACCTTGAACGACAATGTTTTTTATGTACTTTGCGATGCTCTACATGATGGTTGAATAAAAAATGTACCGTTCCATTTAAAAAAGTGGAGGTGACCTTTACTGTGCGTCAGCGCCTCCACTGAAATGAAAGAAATGGTTGCACTTGATGACCACTTTCGTACCGTACTGTAGGATAAAATAGAGCGCGTCGAACGTTCGAGAACGAACGAGGCTTATCGGTTTGTTATGAATATACGAGAACGATCGGGGCTTTGTTCGAATGCGACCGTTCAATCAGGGAGTAGGGGTTAAGTCGGCGAGAAGCGTGCTAGAGCGGGGCAGAAGTCGCTGGTCCTCGCGAAGACGCGCGTCGATTAGACAAAGGGCGTACGAAGTTAATCTTATATTGTGCTGTATTCGTTAATAAATTTCATTCTTCATTATTACATGTTGCCCTCTCACTCGATCTCTATTTATTAAAGGAGGTATTCCCAAAAATATACCCATCCTATAACGTGGGGGCTCGTCCGGGATCGAGTGAAGACAACGCGTGATAGTTGACGTGTGAAATAAGACGAACGAAAATTTCTGTGTGAATTAAGACGATGTGTTTTTCGGAACAAGGTGAAAATTCGAGTGAGCCGGCGTTTTCGTGAATAGACGTGCGCGTTACGACGGTTTGCGAGAAAATCCGAAAATCTCTGACGAACTGAACCAGTGATACGACGGATTCACTGGCAAAGTGCGTGTGTGAGACAACGACGTGAAGAAATATACAGACAGAAATATACAGATTGACAATGATGGGGCTGCCGCGTGAGCTTGAGGCTCTTACGGTCGCTGAGCTTAAGGCTATCCTAAAGAGTAAGGGGCTTGCTGCGGGAGGAACAAAGGCCGATCTTCTCGAACGGCTACAAGCAAATGGCATAAGTGAAGTGTCTCTGCCTTCGGATTTCGACGAATTCAGTGAACAGCAAAATGTTACAGGTGACAGTGGTGCAGCATCGATTGCCTTACAACGAGAAATAGAGTTGATGAGACGCGAGAAAGAAGTAATGGCGCGAGAGCTCGCAATAACTAAGCGAGAGCTCGAACAATTACAGCGTCCTCGAAACGAAGAACAAGCTGCGGCGGGGGCGAGCGGAGGGGAGCGGGTCGTACCCCTCGCACCGACTGTACCGAATAGAACGGCGGAAGTGACGACGTCTGCGAAAGCGAGTGTGGCAACGATCGCGGATATTCTGAGCGATTTCAACGGAACTCCCGAAAACTTCGAGACGTGGGAAAAACAGGTGTGCTTTTTGAAAACGGCGTACAATCTAGATGACAACATGACGAAACTTCTTATTGGGCTAAGATTGAAGGGAAAAGCGCTCGAGTGGTTTCACTCGAAGCCCGCGTTTATGGAGATGACCTCTAACGATTTGCTGGTTGCGCTCAAGGGTATGTTCCATCACAAGCCAAACAAGATAGTACTACGGCGACGTTTTGAAGGTCGTGTATGGAAAAAAAATGAATCGTTTCACGACTACGTCCACGAAAAAGTTATTCTGGCGAATCGTATTCCGGTAAGCGATGAGGAAATCGTTGGATATATCGTCGAGGGCATTCCGGATCCTCACCTGCAGGATATAGCTCGCGCCCAGGGTTACGCATCGAGGGAAGCACTCTTGACGGCGTTTGAAGAGATCACGTTGCGTGATAGAGACGGCGCATCGGCAAGCAGCGGCGTGAAATCGAGTGATAAGTCCGACGGAAGTAAGCGTAAGTTTGATAAGCGTGAGAAAGATGCGAAAGCTGCTACGGGCGATGAAAAAAGAATAATAAAACGTTGTTATAATTGCGGTAAAAAATCTCACGTCAGCGGCGCGTGCCCTGACAAAAACAAAGGACCGAAATGTTTCAGTTGCGATGAATATGGGCATGTATCGTCGAATTGTCCTACAAAAGAAAAAAAAGAAAAAGTCGAGACAAATTGCGTAATAGCACCGTTGATGCCGGGTAAACGTAGTGTAGACGTGAAAATAAATGGCATCCCGATGCCCGCGATTGTCGATACGGGGAGCGATTTAACGGTCATGCGCGCAGACGAATTTATTAGAATCGGTGCACCCAAGTTGATTGATAAAAGGGTTCCATTCCGCGGTGTGGGTACCGAATCAAACGAAACATTGGGAGAATTTAACGCGACACTTACGGTTGACGAGCATTCATATCCGATAGTAATTCGCGTAATTTCCGATGATCTTTCTCGTCACAAATTATTAATAGGTCGCGATTTTCTTGACAAAGTAGATCTGCACGTCAGGCGTGGCGTAGCGAAAATCACTCCCGTGTACGACGAACCTATTGCGAGCGATGTGCCGGAAATATTTCAGATCGATCTATGCGCTGATTCAGAATCGAACTCCGCCGAACTGTCTCTCGTGAAAGACGTAAAACATCGAGCGGTTATTCGCGAACTTATTGATAGTTATAATCCGACTCGAACTCGAGAAGTAGGAATTAAGATGACGCTCGTACTCAAAGATGACGAACCGGTATATCAGCGAGCAAGGCGGTTGAGCGCATCCGAGAAAGATGACGTAAACGCACAGATACGAGAGTGGGTCAACGCCGGTGTCGCGAGACCTTCAGTTTCTGACTATGCAAGTCCGATTGTTTTGGTTAAGAAAAAGGACGGGAGTAACCGAATTTGCGTTGATTACAGACTACTTAACAAAAAAATTATCAAAGATCGATATCCTCTGCCATTGATTCAAGATCAATTAGATAAGTTACAAGACGCGAAAGTTTTTAGCACGTTAGACTTGGAAAACGGATTTTTCCACGTTGAAGTTGATGAATCGAGTCGAAAGTACACGGCTTTCATTGTCCCCGACGGACATTACGAGTTTATGAGAGTCCCGTTCGGTTTATGTAACTCTCCAGCGGTTTTTCAGAGATTCGTTAACGCGGTTTTCCAAGATTTAATTCGAGACGGAATAGTTTTAACGTATATGGACGATTTGATCGTTCCATCGGCGAATTACGAGAGTGGGTTGGAAAAACTGCGACAAGTCTTGAACACCGCGAGTCAAGCGGGATTGTTTATCAAATGGGAAAAATGCAGCTTTTTACAGAGTAAAGTAGAGTTTTTAGGCCACATTATCGAGAACGGACGTGTGCAGCCATCGACGCGAAAAACTGAGGCAGTCGAACGATTCCCGAAACCCGCAAATGTGCGACAGGTGCAGGGATTTCTAGGATTAACGGGATATTTTAGAAAATTTATTCCCGGATACTCGCTGATTGCAAGGCCTTTGACGAATTTGTTGAAAGCGGACGTGAAATTCAAATTCGAAAAAGAGCAAACTGATGCGTTTACACGTTTAAAGATCGCGTTAATTAATAAGCCGGTCCTGAATTTGTATCGCGTGGGTGCCGTAACTGAACTTCACACAGACGCTTCGATACAGGGATATGGTGCGATTTTGCTGCAGCGAAGCAACGACGATGATGCGCTTCACCCTGTTTATTACGCGAGCGGAAAAACGACGGATCTCGAGGCAAAGTACACCAGCTACGAGCTGGAGGTACTCGCGGTAATCAAAGCGTTGGTAAAATTTCGAGTTTATTTGTTAGGAATAGCTTTTAAAATCGTCACTGATTGTCGCGCATTCGCGCTTACGATGAGCAAAAAAGATTTGTGCGTGCGAGTTGCGAGATGGGCGCTTCAACTCGAAGAATTTGATTACACCATCGAACATCGGCCGGGGAAGAATATGGTGCATGTTGACGCGTTGAGTCGAAATCCGTTGCCGACATGCATGCTTCTCGACAAAGACGAAGACGGACTTATTGCACGACTGAAGAGAGCTCAGGAGGAAGACGCAGAGATCCAAAAAGTTATTCGCGAAATGAAAGAGGAGCGCGTACAAGGATTCTGCTTTCGCGATGGTTTATTATTCAAAAAAGTCGACGGCGATATTCGGCTCGTCGTTCCGCGAAGCATGTGTTATCAAGTGATTAGACAGGCGCACGAGCGTGGTCACTTTTCGATAAACAAGACAGAGACTCTCGTGAAGCGTGACTATTGGATACAAGATCTGCGCCGCCGGGTAGAGAAAACGGTGCGTAACTGCATCGACTGTATCTTGGCAACGAGGAAAGAGGGAAAATCGACGAGGCTACAATAAGAAGAGAAAAGAAGCTTCCGTGTATCGCGAAAACGACCTGATAGCCATCAAGCGGACGCAGAGCGGCCCGGGAATGAAGTTCTCTTCGAAATATCTCGGTCCATACACGGTAACGAAAGTGCTACGTAATAATCGTTATGTTGTGCGCAAAGTTGGCGAACATGAAGGGCCTCTTCAAACATCCACCGCTGCTGATTATATAAAACCCTGGAGCGATAATCTCGACAGCGATGACGAAGATGATTGTAGGGATCGGCTGGAAAATTCGAACAAAGAAGAGCCAAGCGATGTGTTTGACACTTAGCTATTAAGACTCTCATGTAACTAAACATTCGGGGTCGAATGTAAAATCAGAATGGCCGAGTGTAGGATAAAATAGAGCGCGTCGAACGTTCGAGAACGAACGAGGCTTATCGGTTTGTTATGAATATACGAGAACGATCGGGGCTTTGTTCGAATGCGACCGTTCAATCAGGGAGTAGGGGTTAAGTAGGCGAGAAGCGTGCTAGAGCGGGGCAGAAGTCGCTGGTCCTCGCGAAGACGCGCGTCGATTAGACAAAGGGCGTACGAAGTTAATCTTATATTGTGCTGTATTCGTTAATAAATTTCATTCTTCATTATTACATGTTGCCCTCTCACTCGATCTCTATTTATTAAAGGAGATATTCCCAAAAATATACCCATCCTATAGTACATTTTTTGTTTAGAACATTTTTTTTGTAACGTCAATAATTACAGAGATATTTGAGGTGGCACGAGTAAGTGCCTCACCCTGTATATGTGTGGATCCATGGAATTTCGGAAAACTCTGGGCCTCACTATCTGCGATCGTTATAATATCCAGACAGCTTGAAGTACATGTTGAGAAACCAATTCCCAAATTTTTTAGATTTTTTTTCTTTATTTTTTTCGTTTTCTTTGTTTTCCAAGCATTTTTTTTTACATGCTTCCGCCGTGAAAATAGATATGAAAAATCTGTTTTTGCTATGGAATTTTCTTAGCTTTTCAGAAATAATATACGTTGTTCAATTCAACCTTCAACAATTTATTAAAATCGAATTAGTAACTAAAAGATGTGTTTCGGTCGTTGCCCCAATTTCCGGAATTTCTTCAATAGATTTGGTGGAAAAGAGAGAACAGCAAATATATTGTAACAATTCTATCCTCCCATCCTCTTTTCGTCGGGATGTTTGAGGCGGCTATTCTGGGTGCCGGTATACCCTAAATGCTTTTGGAAAGAGATAACGGTAATAACAACGTTTTTATTTAATGTTTTATCTTTGGGCCGACAAAAGGTGACGTTGTAGCAGTTAATTCGTGAATACATTAACACACACAAATATAAACTCACACACGATCGAATGAAAACACATAATAATTACGCCGACACACGATTACGGATTATGGATTAGTTGACGTTCCTCGTATAATCATTCGTTAAATACGCACACTTATGAGACATTACAAAGTTTACTCGATACAATCGATAGATACAATTATAAGTTTACAATATATATAGTGAGATCGGGAGTTACTGTAACGGCACGGCTAGGCCGGTCATCGGTAACCGACTGCCTCGATTCTCCGATCGCGGCCCCCTACTTCGGTTTGGTTTACCGCGGAGATGTAATAATGATTGGCCAATCGCAATTTTGATTTTGGCCAATCGCAATTTTGACTTTGGCCACTCACCGATATCGTTGTGGGTTAGATGGCCGCGATCCCCCTTACCGAGCGAGTCGTGCGAACGGCTTCGGTTCGTTACATCATCCCCCTTATTTTGTGCAATACAGCGACAAACAGGACGCGAAATGCAACAAAATACATAACACCGATGTAACTGCCATGATTTAGATCTCTACACATATATATAAGTATTTTCTGAACATTATTTTGACTGTCTATTTTTATTTTATTTCATTTATTTATGTATTTATTTATTTATTTATTTATTTATTTATTTATTTATTTATTTATTTATTTATTTATTTATTTATTTATTTATTTATTTATTTATTTATTTATTTATTTATTTCTGATCCTTCCGGATCGTTGCGAGTGCATAGAAACAGGTCGAGCGCGCGTATCGAATAGTAGTGTAGCCGTCGGAGTATTGAGCCAAACGACGCTCAGGGAAAAAATTGTGGTCTTCGCCGCGAGTGTACAGATGAAATAAGATCCCTGACTCCGAAATGTTTCTTGAGAGTCCCTCGCCGACTTTGATCCAACGTCTCGCCCTGCTTTGCGTTGAGATGGTATGACCTTTAGACCAGTCATAAACTTTGCGTCTTGACCAAGGCCATTTACCGTTCAGAAAGTCCTCATACGGGAAATACTTCAATATTTCACGTCTGTCACGCTCTACTGTATCTTCGGATTCATTACAGGCTTTGTTATTCTTCTCATTTAATACCTCACCATCATCTAGGTTACAACGGGCAGACGTTATAGAACCGCTTTTATCCAAGCGATTACAATCGTTTACGAACCGGTGGTAGTGTGAATCCAGTCGGTCTATGATAGTCCACCAATTTTTATATTCCGAGAGTCTTGATTCCAAAAAATCGATATATTCATCCAATTCAGCAGAAATGCAGGTTTTTTCCACCCATGAATCTGGTTTACCCGTATCGACGGTGTGAAAGCTACTGATTGACTCGGGTTCAAATTCTATGGAACCAAGGGATGTATCCATGAAATTACGTTCATTATCCGTCACGTCTCCGACGGTAATACCCAAATCTTCGTGGTTGAATCGCGTAGCGACACTAGTCTTTTCTACGGGAACGACGTCCAAAAACACAACATCGTCGTCCGTATGCACGAATACGCGATCGGATAAATCGTGGTCCAGAATGAGATCGCTGTCTGGCACTCGGCAGTCGCAGGCGTGAAAAGTGCGATTCACCCGGTCGAAGGTAGCATGGATTTTTTGTAAGAGATCAGCGCCCAGTACGATAGGCACTGTCAAATGAGGGATGACATAAAACGTTGCGTTGAACTTCTCGCCCCCAATTGCACAACGAAGAAATATTTGATGTTTCACTCGTGTGGGCCTAATACCATTCCTTGTGGTAATAACATATCTAGACAAATTTACCTCTTTGACCAAGAAATGCGATTGTAAATACCGGCAATAGGACTCGGATATGCAGGTAGTTTGACTCCCCTGGTCAGCGAGAGCAACTATCGGGATGTTAAAAATGTGGATGATGAGTCTTAACCGGTACGGTGGGTATTCGAGAGTAATAAGTCGACGATCCTTAGGGTGATTGACCGGACTATGAAGCGTAGCCGGATCATCACGAAACGCTTCACGCCCGAGTTTAAATTTTGCTCCATTTGTGAGCTATTGAAAACACTGCGGTCGCTAGATTCGATGGGATGCCGACGGTGGTCATTGTTATTGACACCAGTTCGCTCCCGATTTATTTTGGATAAAGGCTCGCGATTAAGCCAGCCCAACTCACCCGATCTCCTCGCGGAGCCCTGTGACTCCCATGTTGGTATGGTCGCTGGGCCATCCCCCTGACCTTGAGGACAGGCTGTACAATCGAGGTAGCCGGATAACCGCTGATGTTCGGTCAGTCCGCTTCCTTCCAAGCAAACACATTTCGCGATCATTCGCTCAACTCCACACCGAAGTTCTCGCAGTCCATACGCTACATCTATAAATTTCATGAGATTAGTATTGACTCGACGATTTACGCCGGTTGGATTCCGACTCAGCATCATACCGCTCATTACAATCAACGTCCTCGTGCGAAGTAAACAAAAGTATTAACGAGACGTATAGCCTCGGACTTCGGATTTATTATTTTGCTCAGGCTTTTATAATAAGCGCTGGAGCACGGCGACTATACCTTATCACGTACATAAGGGCACTACGAAAATCGTCAACACAGTATACATACATACATAAACATACATAGATATAAATTTCGAACAGCGTAGCATCATTCGATATAATCAGTAGTATTCAAATCGTATTCAACTCGTATAATTCTCCTACTTACAACGTCCAAGTTTTACCTTGTCGGGTCCCTGTTCGGGCGCCAATTTGTAACAATTCTATCCTCCCATCCTCTTTTCGTCGGGATGTTTGAGGCGGCTATTCTGGGTGCCGGTATACCCTAAATGCTTTTGGAAAGAGATAACGGTAATAACAACGTTTTTATTTAATGTTTTATCTTTGGGCCGACAAAAGGTGACGTTGTAGCAGTTAATTCGTGAATACATTAACACACACAAATATAAACTCACACACGATCGAATGAACACACATAATAATTACGCCGACACACGATTACGGATTATGGATTCGTTGACGTTCCTCGTATAATCATTCGTTAAATACGCACACTTATGAGACATTACAAAGTTTACTCGATACAATCGATAGATACAATTATAAGTTTACAATATATATAGTGAGATCGGGAGTTACTGTAACGGCACGGCTAGGCCGGTCATCGGTAACCGACTGCCTCGATTCTCCGATCGCGGCCCCCTACTTCGGTTTGGTTTACCGCGGAGATGTAATAATGATTGGCCAATCGCAATTTTGATTTTGGCCAATCGCAATTTTGACTTTGGCCACTCACCGATATCGTTGTGGGTTCGATGGCCGCGATCCCCCTTACCGAGCGAGTCGTGCGAACGGCTTCGGTTCGTTACAATATATTTTTCGAGTTGGGTTCTCTGTCAGTTTTCTTATTATTCATTAGAGAACAAAAATTCAATATAACAGATCCAATAATGTGAATTTCCATTTTTTTTCATTCTACGCGTGCGCGTTATTGCGACTATAGAAACATATCCAATCGTTGTTTTTTAATTTATCATCTTTTTATGAAGACCTACACAAGTTTGAAAGCTTTTGAAAATTGTAAATATACCAAACCGTTTTCCTTGTATGTTTTTAATCTTTTCCATTCATAAGTTACATAGATGAATAACTTCTTTCACGAAATAAAGATATGTCATACTAAATAGATATGATAACACATATCTTTATTTTGTGAAAGAAGTTATTCATCAATGTAACTTATGAATAGAGACGATTAAAAACATACAAAATAAAAAGTTTGGTGTAATTACAAATTTCAATAGCTTTAAAGCTATTAGCGTCGTGGGAAAAAATATGATCAACTTAAAAAACAACGATCAAACATATTTATATAGTCGTCATAACGCCAAGGCTCAAAATACGCAAGATTGAAAAATTATATTTTTGAATCCTTTCATATTCAATTTTTTTTCTTCAACCCTCAGATACCATATGGGTACGTTTCGGGAGAGCGAGAAAATACATGTTCCCTGTATTCTTAGGACCCGCGCTCTTGGGCCCTCTCTCCTGTACGACAAATATGCTTGTACCCGTAGGTATCCAACGCTGAGTCAGTCGGCGCCCGTCGCCCTTTTGCCTTCATAAGGGATGGTCAGGAAAATCCGTTGGGTACGTACCCGTGTGATAGAACATTGTAAAAATCGGAAACATTTTTTTTTTTTAACTGAGCTCGTTGCTGTCGTATTGTGTTCTTTAGTGTATAAAACGTAAGTGCAATTAATATTTATTGAAATTTGATAGCCAGTACATTAATTTGTGTGTAAAAGGTGCATTTGTGACATAATCCTAGAGCATTCGATAGTTTTCGCGGAATTCTTTTTTCTTGTTCCTTGTAGTGTCTCAACTCCATCATGGCCGCAAGGCTACTCGGAAATATTATTTGCAAAGTGCAAAACAAGTTGCTCATTTTCTGATGGATGCCAGGGAGACAAATGAAGATAGCGCCGTTTCTGATGAGGACGAGGAAGAGGTTACGTTCGAAGGCGACGACGTCGATAGTGAATTCTCTGGTGCTGAAGAGGGGGAAGCAGTATCCAAAGAGGATGATAAAAGCGACCAGGTTCGTCTTCATGTGGTAGAGGGAGAAAAAGTTATTTCCGTTAACTATTTAATTTTAATTTAATTAATAAACTATGTTAATCGCATTTGCGATGAACATAGGGCCGGATTATGTGCAGATTGTGTACTGAGTGTATAGGGATGCGAACTAGGATTACTGTTGAAGATTTTGCTTACTTTTTTTTCAAAAAATTGCATGAATAAACGAATTTTTGAGGTATACAGTGGACTTTGTCATTTTTTACCCTAAAAAAATGCCCTATTTTCGGACACCCTTGAAAAATACGCAAATGTATTTTCGCTTTCTGGACTTTTCGAGTAACGCTAATGTCATGTTCAGATTTCTGGATAAATTTCACATGGAAATCGTATGTGTAAGCTTCATATCCGTTGAGAAACCAGAGAGTTATAAGCTTTTGAAAATTCGAGAACCGGAAACGTACCCGTGTAGCGGTCATGTCCCATGAAACGAGTGTGGTATCGGAGGGTTAATTATAAAGCAACTTGCAGAGAATCCAACTCAAAAAATACACACTTTTTGTAAAATGTTTTCAGCTACTAAAAATTCCCAAAATTTGAGGAATGACCGAAAAAAAGCTTTTCAATTTTCACATTCGATTTTAAGAAACTTTTAAGGGTTGAAATGAGGAACTGATATTTTTTGCGAAAATCTGAGTCAGCTTCATGTCAAAAATTGATTTTCTATATATTTTTTTGACCGCGTAGGAATGTAAAAAATAAAAATACATGAAAAAAAACAATTGAAAATCCATTGATTGACAGCTGTAAAAATAATAGCAGCAAATCTGAAAAAAATTCGAAATTTGTTTTTCAACATGCCCTCCAAGCTGTGTAAATATGATGAAGATCCCATGTAGTAAAGCTCAAAGCTGTAAGATCGTGACCTGCTTTAAATATCCCGCGTGAACACGTGGTCGGAGCAGGAATCTAACAGCGCGGAATATCGATCATATTGATCGATATTGTCACGCACGCGCGAGTACCGAAACCTCAAGTGCGCAAGTGTCGAACAAGGTACCGTGGGTACATGCTTAAGCACTCCGTATATCTCAATCTCTTCTTCCCTGGAACTCCGCCGCAACTGCACGCTCGCAAAGAACTCTGATAAGTACTCCAACAAATTATATCATTTTACATCGAAATTGTGAAGACGTTAGAAATCATATTGATACCCGGAAATTCGAAAAGAATGTTTAGAATGAATGTATGATGAATGCAGAGTGTGTGTGAATTAGTGTGGTACCGAAATGTACACTTTCGTATTTGTAGATGTCGGAAAAGAAATTATATTAATCATCCATGCTTGATTAAATAACTCGTTAAAATAAACTGCACATATATATATAACAAAAAATAGAGTCTGCTTAATATTAAAATCAAAAGAAAATATTAAGCTTACAAATGGCGCCCGAACAGTGACACGAAAAACATTATATATATATCTTTTTTTTTACTTTCGTTTGTATTGTCTTTTTAGAAAATAGGTTAGTAAGAGATTGATGACGGTGAATGGTTGCATAAAATTAATGTTAACAATAGATTAAATGGTGGCACAAGATCAAGGTTAAACATAAATTGAAGGTTTAAATAAAATCAAGCAAATGGTATATGGCAGAGAGTGAGAACAGCATTTATGTGACAAGATCAGGTCGAATATCGAAACGAAAATATAACTTTCAATTCCAAAGCAGGTCCAAAAAGCAAAAAACGACCATGCCGATGATGGCGAACGAAAGAGTTTGCGGAAGCGAAGCGACTCAAAGACAGCAAATACAGGCGCAGCAAGTAGATTTAGCGAGGAAGCAAAAGGACCTTGAGCTGTTACGAGAAAGCCTAGAAGCTCAGCGAGTCTCTCTGGAGATGCAGAGACGACAACAAGAACAGTCATCAGCGCTTACTGGACAACTTACAGCGGGCTATCAGGGCCGGCAAGGTGCGAATATCGAAGAGATTTCGGCGATCGTGAGTAATGTGCAAAATTTACATATCGAGGCAAAAACGCCTACTTTTGATGATGAAAATGATAAAAATCCCATGGAGTTCCTGGAAGAATTGGAGGTAATTATTTACTTTCACGGCTTTTCCGAATTTTGGAGTTTTTCAAAATTTTCTTTTTCGAGGATGTTTGTTTGGTCATGTAGATGAAGAATCAGGTGGGGGAGGTCAGAAAATGTTATCGGAAATATTTTTTTTAAACAATTTTCAGAATTTTTTTTGGGGGGGGGGAGGGTGTTCTGGAATTGCTTCCCCGTATCATATACATCAGTATGTGTGTGTGTGCACAAGTTAGTGCACACACACACATACGCGGGCGCGTGGGTGCGCGTGCGTACCTTAATGCCATTTTTGTCCGGCCATTTTTGCATGGGACGTTTATTCATAGATCCGTATACATCGTTAAGAAAATTATTAAACGATTGTACTCGGACGAATTACCGAAACCGTGAAATTCTTGCGGACTCCGTAGTACGGAAGGCAAGGACAAAGCAGTGTTGACATTTTTCAATGCTAAAGATGTTTGTTTTCATTCCGCAACGCAATCGCCATAGTCGATATATGGCGTTAAGAAATTTATCTTCAGACAATTACGAACAACCGACGCACTATATGTGTGATTGCACTGTATGTGTGTAAGTGCATGATTGCACTTACACACACACAAAAAAAAAAAAAAAAAATTTTCGAAAAAATGTAAAAAAAAAATATTTCCCATAACATTTTCCGACCTCCCCCACCTGATTCTTGATTTGGAGGACCAAACAAACATCCTCGAAAAAAAAAATTTTTTAAAACTCAAAAATTCGGAAAAGCCGTGAAAGTAAATAATTACCGAATTGGAAAGATTTTTTAAAATAAAAAATATTGCAAACAGTAGGAAAATGTTGATAGCGGAGCATGCGTTGCGGGGAAAAGCAGCCCTGTGGTTCGAACTTAAGCCGGTGTTTGAGAATTTTGAGAAGTTCAAAGAACTATTTCTTATAGAATTTTATTCGATCCCGGTGAGAATCTTATTTAAAAATCAATGGATGGAGCGGCGATATAATACGGGCGAGTCATTACAAACATATTATTATAAACAAGTCCGGGATGCGCGATATTTCGAGCCCAAACTATCGTCGTATGAAGTAAATTATCAGATTATCCAGCAATACCCAATATGGGTCAGGGAGACATTAGTTACCGTCAATTTCAACGATGATGCCATTATAGGCCAAACGTTAGCTAGCCTCGACGAAATTCGTAGAGATCGAGCGAAGAATCGCGAATGTAAACAAACCACGGGTAATGAAGGCTATAGGTACACGGCTCCGAATCGAGTACGTCAAATAAATCTATGTACTTCGGGACCCCATGCATCTAATAGAAACGAGACAAAATCGGGCTCGAATGATCGGAATAAATATAATAATAATTCGCCTCGAAGAAATTACGGATATAGAAATAACAACGGGTATAATAGAGACGCGCGATATTCACATCCTCGTGTTGAATTGCCTGATACACGTTTCCCCCCACCTAGTACTACTCCGATGATAGCCAACACTCAAGGCAGTATCACAAGCTATCCGGCCGAAACAAATAATCGACATTTAAACTAGAGTTCGGCGCGTTGAACAATGGTCCGCCCGCGCGTCGGCAGGATTTTGATTTTATAGAAGAATTGTCGTTGGGCGCTGAAGAAAGGTCGGACCAAAATAGTGAAAACATGTTATTTGGGACATTAGCTCGATGCCCGCATCTGAAGTTAAAAATTGTAGGAAGGGAATATATTATTATATTAGATTCAGGTAGCCAGATCACGGCAATATCAGAAGATTTTTACAAAGAGTTGCCCATGTAGGAAACGCCAAGACTCAATACCCGGCCGAGCCTTGGCTAGTGCTTGGGTCACGACACTCGGCCGATTATACGTAATCAGTGCTGGGCCGTTACTGGTTGAGTCTCGAAAGCCGTACCTCCCCAAGGACTTACGGTTGTCGTTACTGCGCCAATACTGGTGCAATACTGGGCCATTTCCATTACCGAGACTTACAACATGGCCGAGAAATGACCAGTACATGGCTCCCGATAATCGGTCAAGTATAGGTAACCAGTACAGAGCCAATACTGGGTAAGTCCTGAAACCCGTATCTCGTCAAGGATGTACGGTTGCTGTTACTGTCCCAATGCACATATGTCGACGCGACGATATCGTTCAGAAATTTCTCAATCGTGCAAGTGGCAAGTATAGCGACCGATGATGCACCGCGTATGTATAGCCCGTAACTATTTATCCTCAATTTGTCATTTGATTGATTCAAATAAAATAATTTTAATATTAAATAATGAACAATATTTTTCGAAAATTTTTTGGAAAATGAAATATTCAGCAGTAATTAAAAAAAAAAACAGAAAAAACAGTGTTTACAAAAAAAAATACAATACTTATAGAAAAACGTGTTAAAAGATAATTTTAGGAGATCATAGTAAACCGTGTCGAAAATAATTCGAACATAATAATCGAAAAAACGGGTTCAGAAGTAATTAAAAAAAGTTATTAAAAAATGACTTTCAAAAAATGAACTGAAAAAAATCGTTCTAATAATTAAAAAAATTAAAAGTTCACTGTTTTTTGTGAAAAATTGTAATTCAACGACAATAGAAAATTGCGGACGCCACCCGTTAATCGGCTATTTGGGACTCGAATGGAGCAACAAAAGTAAAAAAAATTTTTTTTAATTTTCAAAACTCCCGGCTGGAGTAAAATCCGAACACAAAAAAAATTAGAACGAAAAGAAGAAATCTGATAGAAAGCATGAATAAAATTAATGAATCTAAAAAGAATGCAACAAATTAATAAATTGAAAATGGACAAAACAAATTAGTGAAATCAAAAGAATGCAATAAATAAATAAATTCAAAAAGGATGAAATAATTCAAGAAGTCATCTTATTTTATTCATAGTTTGAATTATGATCGTTCGTTTGTATGAGTTCAATTTTTTTAATCGTGGTAATTTCCTCACTGCCCTCAATTCAGTCGGGGGACGTTTTCTTTCGTATCGTCGAACATCTAAATCCAGATCGTCTTCATGTTCAATTATCTAATGGCGTCTTCTTTGCACTGTCAAACATCTATATCCTATATCATATTTATGTTTAATGAATGACGTTTCCCGACCGAATTGAGGGCAGTGAGGAAATTACCACGATTAAAAAAATTGAACTCATACAAACGAACGATCATAATTGAAACAATGAATAAACTAAGATGACTTCTTTAATTATTTCATCCTTTTTGAATTTATTTATTCATTTCATTCTTTTAATTTCACTAATTTGTTTTGTCCATTTAAAATTTATTAATTTGTTGCATTCTTTTTAGATTCATGATTTTTATTCATGCTTTCTATCAGATTACTTTTTTTGTTCTAATGTTTTTTGTGTTCGATTTTTACTCCAGCCGGAAGTTTTTAAAGTTTTTAAAATTTTTTAAATTTTTTTAATTTCATACTTTTTAAAGATAATTCGATATAATTTTCTCCACGTGCGCCAATGATTGGAATCATTTAGCTCGAACCAGACGTCCACGTCACAAAACAGTTTTCCTACTAGTGTCATAACGTACTATTGTTTATCGATTTAATATCGTAAAACGTGACCACTGTATGGAAATTTGATGTGACAAGACTTTGAAAGTATCGACTAGCTGCGGCACATGCTGATTGTCCTTGGGCGCAGTTAAGTACAGTCTCAGCAAAATGTCAGCGCATCATGTGATTGTTCAGCGCGGCTCCATGTAGCCATGACAAATTGTCAGCCCATCGTGGAGTCTTGATAGAACCTTAACCAAGTCTCAGTGCATTATGGAGATTTCAAGCGCGGCTCTATTTAGCCTAGACCAAATGTCTGCGCATTGTGCAGTTTTCAAGCGCGGCTCGACGTAGCCTCGACCGGATATCAGCGCATTCCGCTGGTCCTTCCCAGTCATTATAAGTTTTGAATATGTCTTAAGCGAGTAAACGTTGAACAAATGCTGCTTCGACGAGTGAACGTTGAATGAATGCTGCTTTGAAAAGGACCTGACTCATATAGAAAAAACAATAAAAACAAATATACATATTGTGCATTCTGACAAATCGCTTTGTCTAAAGTTTTGTCGGTTGGAGGATAAAGTAAAAAATTGAATCCGACAACAATTTTTTTCTTTCGAATTGCCAATTCCACCGAGGTAAACAATATCACTGGGCATAACCACATCGTCCAGCTGAACATCCATATTCACGTTTTTCTCAATCCTGATAACATTATCATACGTTGAATAAAAAAGAATGAACTCATTAAACAATATCGTTCGTACGTTAAATCAGTTGATGACCATAAATAAAACAATATCACCGGGCATAACCACGTCATCCGACCTA
The DNA here is from genome assembly GCA_963971145.1 of Sussaba pulchella. Taxonomy (NCBI): domain Eukaryota; kingdom Metazoa; phylum Arthropoda; class Insecta; order Hymenoptera; family Ichneumonidae; genus Sussaba; species Sussaba pulchella. The sequence goes on from CAXAQZ010000124.1 coordinate 140,702, forward strand.
ACCTCCACATTCACATACATCTCAATTTCACGCCCGAATACAAGTATCCAGAATTATTAATTCGACGTGCTTGATCAAAACGTCAGTGGATCAATCCTGCTAACTAACTAATTATTGAACGTTAAATGGAAAATGCACTCTCTAAAAAAATATCGTTCATACGTGAAATCAATTGATAAAAAATTTTCACTCTGAATCACGAGAGAAAAAAAATATTTCCGTTGAAAGTTCTGTTTCGAGGTTAAAACGATCGACCAATAGCGCTGTCTCTCTCGCACTCAGCGATATCGTCCAGAGCCTTGATGCAAAGCACACGGATACGCTCCACTACACTTACACACGCGCTGTCACAACTGACGATGCCGTGAAGTCTGCGATTCATGCAGTCGAACCCATCAAAATTGCGATTTGAGAAAAACGTTCGAAAAGGTTCAAATTTCTACATTTAATATCTCCGCGAGTTGAGATCTGATCATAAATATTATGGAAGCTAAACCCTCTCTGTGACTTCCGACACCGATGTACATCAATTTGTAGGAAGAAAATCAGCTGTTTGGCCGGTAAAGCATTTCCAACAAAACGCCAATTCACGTTAGTCACGACGAAACACATAACTCCCGTTTTCAGCCGGGAGTTAAAAATAAAAACGACGTTTCGCTTGTTCGGTCTCCGCCATAACGCCAAGAAAAACATCGCTATTGGCGCTCGCTAAGGTGCGAAAAAGAACGAGAAAAACATATCGCACATTGCCTTACGCGTAAGCGCCCGTTCTCTCTCCCCAATTCGTTCTCTCTCACGGACTCATGGCGGCTCGCGTGGTAACGCGTTGCAGCTACAATGTTCGGCGTAGCTACGACCACCGTCCTCCCCCTGCCTCAAAGACTTTCTCGGCGTTCGCGAAGCCGGCATGTAAATAAACGAAAATTCGTTCATTTCTTAACGCTTTTGGACGGTCCCGTTTGAAAAATATACGGGAAAAAGAGCACTGCCCCTCTTACCTCCGCAGCTGCTGGGCCTAAAATAGAAAAAAGAAATTGGTCCATCCTGACGACTTGCTCGAAGATCACCGGAACATTATAACGAAGGTGTTATAGATTTCTAGAAATCAGGATTTCTAGATTAATTCTAGGTGTTATAGATTTCTAGAAATCAATCCTACAAATTTATTTTTCTATTCCAGTCTATCCGCTTGCCCTATCTTTTTTCGACTCTGTTGTGCTATCGCTGTCTCTCTCTGACTCGCGCTAGCCACCAGCTGCTAGCCCACTTTTTTCCGCTGTCTCTCTTCTACTCGCGCTCATTGCGGCGGCTCGACCCCACTCTACCCACGGACCGTGCCTAGCGCGAGCCACGACGCCAGATACACACACACACACGCGCGCAGGGATGCACACACACACGCGCGCAGGGATGCACACACACACGCGCGCAGGGATGCACACACACACGCACGGACGCACTCCGCACGAGGGAGGGGGGGGGGGGCAGAGGCACGCACGGACCTACACCCGCACACGCGCGCACACTCGACTCGCAACCCAACGGTCAAACCCCTTTATTCCATGATACCTCTGATGGCTCGATAATTCTCGTAACTGCTATCTCAGATGTACCTTATAGGGAATAAAAGTAAAGCTATTTCATATAGTCAGATTGGTGTAGTGGTTAAAGCGTTAGGTAGTTAGGTAGTTATGTAGCTTAGGTAGGTAGGTAGTCCCGTCGGTCGCAGGTTCAAACCCCGTTGCTGCCACTTCGCGAAAGACAAAGGAAATTTCTGAACGATTTTTTTTTTAAGATATATTTGTCGAATAATCTATTAGATATCACCGTATAAAGTATTGAGGTAAAAATATTTACCCTGATAAAAATAATTAATTTTTATGTTAATTATTTTTCGGTAGACGCGTAGTAGCGGCTATAGCAATAGGCCAAGACCGACCGCCATCGCTGGGGCAAGACCGACCGCCAGTGCTGGACCCAAGTCATCATCCCAGCACTGAGCCATTGCTGCGCCAGCACTGGGTGCCAGGACTGGGCCAGTAATCGGGAGCCGGCCGCCAGTGATGGCCCATTGCTGGGCCGACACTCGAACCCTACATGGGTGACTACACGATCGCATGCAGATATCTTACCGGTGTCACATGTACATGTCACTTCGGCAATCGGAAAAAAAGCAACTACCGTGAAACACCAAGCGTGGTTGAACATAGATATTGAGGGTAACCAAGTAGGATCGCCGGTTCTGATCATTCCATATTTGACTTCCACCGTAATTCTCGGGAATGACTGGATGTTAAGAAACAAGGTTATATTGGCTTATAAAAACCATACTGTAGAAGTTTCGGGAAGAGTACTTTCGGCTTCAGCAGTGGTGTTCGATCGAGGGTCGTCGGAAACTCTTCTGTGTTCGCGAGCAGATGAAGAAACATTCGTATATATAATAAATGTAAATGAAATGCCAGCAAAAAATAATAATGAAGAAGGAAATGAGAAAGATTTGATTGATGAAATAAATCAAATTGAGTGTAATAACGAAATAATCGATGAATATGATAAAAATGCTGACGATAATGATAATTTAGTGGGGAATGACGATTTTGAAAAAATAGAAACGAATGAAAATGCGTTAAGCGATAACGAAGGGAAGTTCGATGAAATCGGGAGCACCGAAGAGTTTTCAGATGGCCTTCGAGCGATCGCGTGTACACTAGCACCATTGACGGAGTCCGAAAAGGAAATAATTCTTAATACACTGAAGCAGTTTAGATTTTTGTTCTCAAATAAGCCAGGATGCGCCCGAGGTTACCAGCATAAATTAACATTAATTACGGACAGGCCAAATATTAGACACACGTATCCTATACCATTCAAGCTGCGAAAAAATGCACAAAAGGCAATTGATGATATGCTTGAAAACGGTGTTATTGAAAGGGCTGTTAGCCAATATTGTAACCCTTTAAGGGTTATAATGAAAAAAGATAACACTGTTCGAGTATGCTTAGACGCTAGATTCGTTAACAAATGTATCGAGGGTGATCAGGAGTCACCACCGTTAATAAATGAGCTGTTGCAGAAATTTCATGGAGCACGGTGGTTTTCTAAATTAGATCTGACACAGGGATATTGGCAAGTGCCTCTTCATAAAGATTCTCGGCAATATACCTCATTTCTTTTCAATTCAAGGTTGTATCAATTTTGTCGAATACCATTTGGACTCAAAACTGCAGGTAGCGGTTTCATGCGAGCACTCAGTTTTGCCCTGGAAAATGAATTCGAATCGTGCACGTCGTGTTATATTGACGATATTTCAATCGGCACAAAAACGTTTCCGGAGCATCTAAATGTCTTTTCGGCAATTTTCAAAAGACTGATGAATTTTAATTTTACAATAAAAATTAGCAAATGTCAATTCCTTCAAGAAACAGTACCTTTTTTGGGTTTCGTCATTTAAGGGGAAGGAATTACTCCTGAACCCAGAAAGCTTAAAGATATTGTAGAGTTTGAACAACCTCGAAATAAAAAACAATTACAAAAGTTTTTGGGAGTCTGCAACTACTATCGACAGCTTAACGTGAATCAAAGTAAATCTATGGCTCGCCTTCGAAATCTGCTGCTTAAAGATAAAACGTGGGTGTGGTCTGACGACCACTCTATAGCTTTTGACAACCTGAAAAAGGATTTGGCAAATTATATCATGCTCAAACACATTATCCCGAATGCTCAGTTCAGAGTACAAACCGACGCGTGCGACCGCGGAATTAGTGGGATTTTATACCAGTTAGATGAGGCAGGCTGTCATAGTGTGGTAAATATTGTTAGTCGATGCTTGACAAAATCAGAAATAAATTACACGACAACGGAGAAAGAATTATTGGCCGTAGTATATTCAATCGTTAAGTTCCGAGTTTATCTTATTAATAACCCTTTCTGTTTGATCACGGATCATCAGTGCCTTACGTTTCTTCACCAGGCAGCGTTTCATAACTCGCGAATTGCTAGTTGGAGCTTTTTGTTGCAACAATACACATTTACCATACAACATTGCAGGGGGATAAATAATGTAGTGGCAGATTTTTTTAGTAGAAACCCAGAAGGGAAGTTTGGAGACGAAAACTTAGAAAGGATCGGGAGACGTCATTCATTAAACATAAGTCGGGAGACGTTTTCTTTCGTATCGTCGAACATCTAAATCCAGATCGTCTTCATGTTCAATTATCTAATGGCGTCTTCTTTGCACTGTCAAACATCTATATCCTATATCATATTTATGGTTAACGTCTCCCGACTGAATTGAGGGCAGTGAGAAAATTACCACGATTAAAAAAATTGAACTCATACAAACGAACGATCATAATTCAAACTACGAATAAACTAAGATGACTTTTTGAATTATTTCATCCTTTTTGAATTTATTTATTTATTTCATTCTTTTAATTTCACTAATTTGTTTTTTCCATTTCAAATTTATTAATTTGTTGTATTCTTTTTGGATTCATGAGTTTTATTCATGCTTTCTATCAGATTACTTTTTTTTCGTTCTAATTTTTTTTGTGTTCGATTTTTACTCCAGCCGGGAGTTTTTTAAAATTTTTTAAATTTATTTTATTTCATACTTTTTAAAGATAATTTGATATAATTTTCTCCACGTCCGCCAATGATTGAAATCATTTAGCTCGAACAAGACGTCCACGTCACAAAACAATTTTTCCTACTAGTGTCATAATGTACCATTGTTTATCGATTCAATATCGTAAAACGTGACCACTGTATAGAAATTTAATGAGACAAGACTTTGAAAGTATCGACTAGCTGCGGCACATGCTGGTTGTCCTTGGGCGCAGTTGAGTACAGTCTCAGCGAAATGTCAGCGCATCATGTGATTGTTCAGCGCGGCTCCATGTAGCCATGACAAATTGTCAGCCCATCGTGGAGTCTTGAGGGCGGCTTAATACAGCCTTGACCAAATCTCAGTGCATTATGGAGATTTTAAGCGCGACTCTATGTCGCCTAGACCAAATGTCTGCGCATTGTATAGTTTTCAAGCGCGGCTCGACGTAGCCTTGACCAGATGTCAGCGCATTCCGCTCGTCCTTCCCAGTCATTATTGGTTTTGAATGTCTTAAGCGAGTGAACATTGAATGAAGGCTGCTTCAAAAAGGACCTGACTCATATAGGAAAAACAATGAAAACGAATATACATATTGTGCATTCAGACAAATCGCTGTGTCTAAAGTTTTGTCGGTTGGAGGATAAAGTAAAAAATTAAATCCGACAACAATTTTTTTCTTTCGAATTGCCAATTCCACCGAGGTAAACAATATCACTGGGCATAACCACATCGTCCAGCTGAACATCAATATTCACGTTTTTCACAATCCTGATAACATTATCATACGTTGAATAAAAAAGAATGAACTCATTAAACAATATCGTTCGTACGTGACATCAGTTGATGACCATAAATAAAACAATATCACCGGGCATAACCACGTCATCCGACCTAACCTCCACATTCACATACATCTCAATTTCACGCCCGAATACAAGTATCCAGAATTATGAATTCGACGTGCTTGATAAAATCGTCAGTAGATCAATCCTGCTAACTAACTAATTATTGAACGTTAAATGTGATATGCACTCTTTAAAAAAATATCGTTTATACGTGAAATCAATTGATAAAAAATTTTCACTCTGAATCACTCGAGAAAAAAAAAAATTTCCGTTGAAAGTTCTGTTTCGAGGTTAAAACGATCGACCAATCGCGCTGTCTCTCTCGCACTCAGCGATATCGTCCAGAGCCCTGATGCAAAGCACACGGATACGTTCCACTACACTTACACACGCGCTGTCACAGCAGATGATGCCGTGAAGTCTGCGATTCATGCAGTCGAACCCATCAAAATTGCGATTTGAGAAAAACGTTCGAAAACGTTCAAATTTCTACATTTAATATCTCCGCGAGTTGAGATCTGATCGTAAATATTATGGAAGCTAAACCCTCTCTGTGACTTCCGACACCGATGTACATCAATTTGTAAGAAGAAAATCAGCCGTTTGGCCGGTAAAGCATTTCCAACAAAACGCCAATTCACGTTGCTCACGACGAAACACATAACTCCCGTTTTCAGCCGGGAGTTAAAAATGAAAGAGATCGGAATTTATAATCGCTTAAATCTCAGAAAATATCTTTCGCCAGCTGACCCAGAGAGCCCTATTGGCTGTATCAAATCGACAGTCTCAGGTACAAACCCTCGCTAAATCTCCTTGCAGGGCATGGATTTGAGAAAAACGCACCAAAAGAAAAAGCGATTGTAAAATTGAATATGACGTAATTGTAAAATGTAAAAATGACGAAAGGTAAAATTGAATATGACGTAATTGTAAAATGTAAAAATGACGAAAGGTAAAATTGAATATGACGTAATTGTAAAATGTAAAAATGACGAAAGGTAAAATTGAACATGACGTAATTGTAAAACGTAAAAATAATGAAAGTGTGAAATTTAATTTGACGTAATTGTAAAATGTAAAAATAATGAAATTGTAATACTCGAGTAAATGAAATGATATTTTAAAGGTGGTGAAATAGTGAAGACAGACAGCATGACAAAGTAAGCTCAAGGGATGAATGTCGACGGGGAATGAGTGAAGGCATGATAAATTACCGATTAAGATGGTATGGATGAAAAGGAATATGAGAAGGTCCACGATGTAAAATAATAAAATGAGTTTATGTCTAAATATCTACCTGTATGTAGATTAGGGTGGTCCTTATTTGGTCTTAAAAAAAAAAGTCTCACTCCCCACCTTCCAAATGATTCTAAACCATGAAAAATGAATTTTCATATTTTTTTCCGATTTTTAAATTCACCCTCTGCTTTGCCTGAATTCATTTGAAAATTTTTAAAATAATTTATATCATATTTCCAAGCTTAATACGAAAACGATGGCGGCAAAAAATCTGAAAAAAATGTATATTATAAAAAACTATACCACAAAAACACCGAAAAATTTTGGCAGCTGTTCGACAAACATAAGCTAAAGAAAAATCGACATTGAATTTTTTTTAGGTGTCACGCAACCGGTAAAAAAATCTTAAACAAATATATATCATAAAAAATGATGTCAGAAGGTAACGAAAAAACTTTCGTGACGGTACACAAATTTGAAGTTAACGGAAAAAGTTTTTGCAAGAAAGGAAACATTTTTTTCAAATTTAAGTCAAAATTTCAGGATCACCGATTTTTCCAGTAAAAAAAGTAGTCAAGTAGCGTGTTGGGCATGCACATGATAGGGTTCCGTAGCGTAAAAGCTACATTCTGGAATTTTTTCAGATTTTTGGCATCGACGATTTAAAAGTTAGAGGGGGGACACTCTGATAACGACTTTGAAAGCTAATATCTTGGAAGTGAAGAGTTAAAATGAAAAAGTCTCAAAACGTTATTTGTTGCATTTACGGAGACCTATCTAAGGACACCACACTGAATGGCGCAAGCAAACAAAATTTCGAGTACACGTTTTAAAGTGCGTGAGAATTGTAAAAAAAAATTTTCTCCCGAAAATATTTTTTTTTGTTTTTAGGTCGACGATCTTCATCTGTGTACCAAATTCAATCTCAATCGGTACATAACTGAAAGGCTGGGAGGACTGTGACATACAGACAGACAGACGGACGGACTTGGCGAAACCATAAGGGTTCCCAGATTTCTACGGAACCCTAAAACCCTCAGTGATGTCTATGACATATGAAATGTTCATCCAAACCGGTTGACCCGTTGAAGAGTTTTACAGCATTTTCTTAATTGGATCTTCAATTTAAAAATTGAAAAAAAAATTATGTGATATTTCCGATATCAATGCAATTTGGAACTCAAAGTTGAAGGTTCCCGTTTGTCAGTGGCTTCCATCTTCTCTTACCAGTAAGGAATCAAAATGAAACATATCGGGTATTTCACGGTACTTATTTTAGGAAATTTATTAAAAATTAATAACTATTGCACGGATCAACCGATTTGAATAAAAATTGAATATGTCATAGACGTCACTAAGGTTCTTTACTGGAGAAATCAGCGAACGTAAAATTTTGACATAACCTTAAAAAATTTTTTTTTATCATTTCCAAAAATTTTTTTCGTGAACTTTAAATTTTCGTACAATCACCACATTTTTTTCCGCCCTTTCTAACATCATTTTTTACGATATATATTTTTTCTAGATTCTTTTACCGGCTGCGTGACACCTAACAAAAAATTCAATGTCGATTTTTATTTTTATTTTTAGGTTATGTTCACCGGACAGATACTCACTTTTCTTGGTGTTTTTGCCTTATAGTTTTTTACAATATATATTTTTTTCAGATTTTTTTTTCCGACCTTTTTCATGAAAATAGGAAATATGACATAAATGATTTTAAAAACTTTCAAATGAATTCAGGCAAAGCAGAGGGCAAATTTAAAAATCGGAAAAAAAAATGAAAATTCCTTTTTTATGGTCTAGAATCATTTGGAAGGTGGGGAGCGAGACTTTTTTTTTAAGGACCACCCTAATGTAGATAGATAAACGACAAGTGTGTGAAACATATGTACGCAAAGAAAAACAATATTATCTCAATTATCGCATGTAACGGGTTGAGAGGTAGACTCGACTTTCGCTTTCTGCTACATGGCAGAACAGCCCTCCGCAGAAAAGGGGGATGTTGTAAGACCGTGACCTGCTTTAAATATCCCGCGTGAACACGTGGTCGGAGCAGGGATCTAACAGCGCGGAATATCGATCATATTGATCGATATTGTCACGCACGCGCGAGTACCGAAACCTCAAGTGCGCAAGTGTCGAACAAGGTACCGTGGGTACATGCTTAATCACTCCGTATATCTCGATCTCTTCTTCCCTGGAACTCCGTCGCAACTGCACGCTCGCAAAGGCCTAGCCCGTCATCTCTCGAGCTCATGGAAAACAAGTCGAAAGCCATAGTCAAGATATCCGACTCCAGGAGAGAATGAGCCATCATTACAATAGCAGCGCTCCGAAATAGAAAAGAACTCTGATAAGTACTCCAACAAATTATATCATTTCACATCGAAATTGTGAAGACGTTAGAAATCATATTGATACCCGGAAATTCGAAAAGAATGTTTAGAATGAATGTATGATGAATGCAGAGTGTGTGTGAATTAATGTGGTACCGAAATGTACACTTTCGTATTTGTAGATGTCGGAAAAGAAATTATATTAATCATCCATGCTTGATTAAATAACTCGTTAAAATAAACTGCACATATATATAACAAAAAATAGAGTCTGCTCAATATTAAAATCAAAAGAAAATATTAAGCTTACAAAGTTATCCGAAATTTGATCGACCACCAATGTATATTATCTACTATGTATTATATATGGGGCCAAACGCACCGAATCCCCTGATTGGAAGCCTTCTCGTCCATGATGTGGTCAATGATTTTTCTTCAGTATCTATTGGATACCTACCACCTTACTGATTTTTTTATAGATTTTTTCGACCCCCCATTTTTTTTGAGAGCCAACTGCTCTTGCGCCAATATTAAATTCAGATGAATTTTGTTACCCGTATACTTCATAAAAATTCCGGTTTTTTTTCATACAAGGGAAACGCGGCTCGTCTCCCTAATATTTTCTTTTTTTTTTCGAACTTTGAAAAAAATTCGTTTTTTTTTTAAATTTCATTATATGATAATAGTTTCTTTTCTTAAAAAGAAGTTAAATGAAATCTATCTTGCGAAAATTCGATTCTTCGATTATTTTCGAGAGATAATCGATTTTTTGATCATTTTATCTTATTATGTTGTTATGTTGTGTTGTTTATGTTGTTATTGTGTTTTATTATGTTTTATAGGAAAAATAATCAAAAGATCGATTGTCTATGAAAAAAATCAAGTAATCGAATTTGTGCAAAGTAGATTCCATTTCTTCTTTTCTTTAAGATAGGAATCCTTTATCATGTATTGATAAAGGTACATTTTCAAAAAAATAATTTTTTTCTGAAAATTGAAAAAAAAAAGAAAAAAATATTAGGGAGACGAGCGCTGTTTTACTTTTATGGAAAAAAATCTGCAATTTCAATGAAGTATATATAGGGGGACATTTTTATGCAATTGAAAATTGGCGCGAACGCAGTTGCCTCAAAAAAAAATTTGGGGGGGGGAGGGGGGGGGGCGACAAATCTATAAAAGAATCAGTGAGCTTGTAGGATCCAAAAGATACGGAAAAATAATCAGCGACTACATCGAGGGATATAAGATTCAATCAGGCGATTCGGCGCGTTCCGCCCCAAATACTTTTACGTATAATACATAGATGAACGAATCACAACGCTAGCGTATGAAGCCGATCGTATTCTTGCAGTCTCTGTTCACGTTCGATCGTCTTATCGCACAAAGAGAAAATGGACAAGATCATATTTAAGGTGACTAGGTCACCTAAAAAAAAACAATTTTTTCTGTGACATTAATCCATACATGAATTACATTTCATCATCATGGAATACCTATTCTTACGTATCATTCGAAATTTTCTCAGATCCATATGTGGTATCTAAACGCTGCGAGATCCATGACAACGTTTTTCACTTGTCGTAGGTTTTGGACCATACGCACGAAGAGATCTTCGATTCCGATGTTTCATTGCCTTCCTAAGGGAGCTCATGCCAGGATAGGTATCTGATTTCCCTAAAACGCTCCTGTGGCAACCTAAAACATGGAAAAAAAACAAGTTTCATGGAAAACCAGGTCAATAATAGGATAACATACCAGGTGTATCAGCTCAAATCCGCTGTTTGCGTATAGATGGCGTGAGTGAACGTATTAACCAACCATGAACGCGCCATACTTTTTCTTTATGAGCTCGACATCTGTCAACAATAATAAGTCCACATCATCAGCAATTTCATGCAACAACGTCCATTTTTCATTTGGTAATCATGTCTAGTTTTTTTCCAGAAAAAAGCATATGCGGAAAGTTCTGCTTTTCCGCTTCAATTTGGAGAAATTGGGGGTTGGTTTCGAAGTTCATATTCTCATTAGTCCGAAAACGTATAGTATAAACACATAGTTTTACACGGAAATAACCATCTTCACTCGGTACAACGAGCTACGTTACTATATCTACACTCATCAAAAAAATTAAAGGACCCCTTGAGAACAGTCGAAATTTGTCGAAATTTCAGGCATCTGTATCTCCGCGAAAGATAGTCGGATTTAGATAATTTACAGCTTGTTTATTAGCTTGAATCTTTGACTTTTTAAATCGAAGGTTAAACAATTTTTATCATGCCCTGCTGCTCTGTGCCAAAGGCAGAAACGAACAAAAAACGGTTGTCTCAATTTTTATGAACATGCGGGAAGGTGCGCGGCGTTCGACAAATTTTTTACAGGAAATCTGATCAGAACATTCGATAGCCTGTCTATTTTTGTGCTAAATTCTTTTTGATTTATTGCTGTGTGACTTTTTTTGACTGAGTTATTTACTCATAAAGCAAAAAAACTTTTTTTTCAAGTGCCTGTATCTCCTGAAATAATAATCGTACAACTATTGCTCGGATATCATTGGAAAGATGAAATTGCCCCTTTAAAAACGCTTATACGAGATTTCGCAAAAAAAATTTTTTTTTCGCAGTATTTACACTTAAAAAACATGTAAAAAATGGCTCTCTCTCTTCGCTTAGTTATCTAGCCGCCATTTTGTAAAAAATTGCAAAATCTCGAATGTGGACCTAGCATTTTCTAGTTAATACTGTCATTAACAATCCTGTCAAATCCCGAGTTGCTGCGATTTGTTTTTCTGCGTGTTCGCAGCTGTCAAACGTTTGACCCAATTGAGAGATAATTTTTTTCGTCATTTTTATTGATAAAAAAGATCCGAACATGTTTGAACCACTGTATCTCTGCGGAAAAATTATGCATCTTTTATAAATCGGAGTTTTTTTTTAGTGTTAATTTTCATGAATAAAAAAAAATTCCCAAATCTCTTTCGCTTCTTGGTGCTACATCCTCAATGGTTAAAAACCTACAACAGTAATTTCTTAATATTTTATGAAGTTTTTTTTTTTTTTTTTTTTTTTTTTTTTATTAGTTATAGTATAGAAACCTTTTACAAGGTTTATTTACACTGTCGGTTATAATAGCTTTAGTCTATTGCAAAGCAGAGTACAGGACAATGTTATATTTTAAGGTTGCATTCGATCAGAAATTTATGAATGACGGTGAGCGCGTAACGGTCGGTTGCTGTCATGAATTGTGTCGTGCAAAACGGAATTCTGTATCCAAGGGTTTTCAGTTGTTCGACCATGTTTTTTCGTTGGTTGGCATATATCGAGCAGTACCAGAGCACGTGGTCTATGTCTTCGTTGCCGGCTCCACAAGAACATCGGGGATCATCGACAATTCCTACACGCGAGAGGGATGCGTTGAGGTGGTAGTGGTTCGCTCTGACTCGGTTGACCCAAGATATCAGTTCTCGGGGGAAGTTCGTGCCTCTGTACCATGGTTGGAACGACTCTTTATAGTATTTTTGGAAGTACATTTTCCCTTTTAAATCTGATTGTTCCTTCATTTTTACGACCGTCTTGCGCTTCTCTTCAGACTTAAATCGGGATCTGAAGTCTGTGTAAGGGATACGGTATTCACGATCCCTATATCCATTCGCGTTTTTGGCAAGCCTGTCTGCCTCTTCATTCCCCTCAATCCCTCTGTGGGCCGGAATCCAGAGAAATGAGATTTTTGGGTAGTCGCTGTTTTCGTTGATGTTCCGGGTGAGTTTTTCCTTAATGTTGAGTACATAGGGATTGGTTTTGGTCGAGATTTTGGACGATTCTAGGCTTTGCAGCGAACTGAGGGAGTCAGAAAGGATAAGGAAGCTGAGGTCGTTGTATTGTGATGTTAGGTCCAGGGCAAGGTTAAGGGCAATACATTCGGCTGTGAAGATCGAGGTCATCGCCGGTTTGGAAACATCTGTGGGGCAAACTTTTTTTTTTCTTCAAATGGTTTTTCCAAAAGTTCTTTACGATTTTCTCTGACTGGGTTTTAACCATCAAATAAGAAAGATTGCATTTGCGTGTGATCGCGACTTCCGTATCATCCGTATATGGACGATTCTTTTTCAACTGGGCCACTTTTTTTTTTTCAACCCCCAATTTTTTCATAATCTGCCAGCTTGAAATATTAGTTAAAAGGAACGTCTTCGATTTTTTTAGGCGTCCGTTCAGAATTTTCAACTTTTCATTACGAACACTGTACCTCAAAAAATATTCATCGACCAAAAAAAAACATTGGGATGAAAACTTTTTTATTTTTTCCGCTTTATCGAAAAAAATCAAAATGATACATTTTTTGGATTGAGAAAATTAATATTTGGCAAATAAATGAGAAAAACATCTTTTCTAACCAAATAACACACCTTCGATTTCGGTACAAATTTTACAGGATGTCTGTCATTTGGTAAAGTGTGTGCATGAATTTTTCAGGAATGGTACCTCTAATGGTTACGATGAAAAAAAAATAAAAACTGCGAAATCTCATAGATCTCATAAATCATGAATCATTTCGTAGGGTTTTTATTTTTTTTTATCGTAAACATTGCAGGTACCATTCTGAAAAAAATGCACGCACACGCTTTACCAAATGACAGACATCCTGTAAAATTTGTACCGAAATCGAAGGCGTGTTATTTGGTTAGAAAAGATGTTTTTCTCATTTATTTGCCAAATTTTAATTTTCTCAATCCAAAAAATGTATCATTTTGATTTTTATCGATAAAGTGGAAAAAATAAAAAAAATTTTACCCCTATGTTTTTTTTTGTTCGATGAATATTTTTTGAGGTACAGTGTTCGTAATAAAAAATAGAAAATTCTGAACGGACGCCTAAAAAAATCTAAAAAAAATCGAAGACGTTCCTTTTAACTAATATTTCAAACTGGCAGATTATGAAAAAAATTGGGGGTTGAAAAAAAAAAGTGGCCCAGTTGAAAAAGAATCGTCCATATAAGGCCGGCGGTTCCACAGTTTAAATATTGGTAATTGTTTCTCAGTAAGGTAATCATGATGTAGAGATTGGTTTCGTCGGTTCAAAGACGGTAATTTTGACCTAAGTGACAACAAGCGTGAAAATCGGCCCGGGAAGGTTGAGGACCGTGCATTGCCGACTCTTTTGGACGAGCACGATACCAAATCGCGAAAACGCTTGCCAAGCAATTAAGTGTTACCCAGCTAGCTATTTCCATCCGTCTACGTGTCATGGGAAAAGTTTAAAAGATCGAAAAATGGGTGCCGCATAAATTGAATAATAGATAGACCGAGCTACGCAAAAACACATGCAAAAACATGATGAAAAGTGAATATATTTCGAGAATCCTAAACGCGAGAAATCGTGGGTGAACCCTAGTCAACCATCGACCCCTTCCCCAAGACCAAATCGCTTCGGACGGAAGACGATGCTGTGCGTTTGGTTGGATCAGCAGGGTATCGTCGTCTACCATGAGCTGTTGAAACCTGGTGAAACCGTCTATGCCCAACGCTACCCTCAACAACTGATCCAATTGCACCGTGCGCTCAGTAACGACAGCCCGATTATTAACAAAGACACGACAAGCTGATTTTCTTCCACGACAACGCACTATCGCACACGTCAAAAATGATCCGAAAGTACTTGGAGACACTCAACTGGGAGGCGCTACCCACCGGACCGGCCCCTTCCACTCCCACCTGCTTTCAGGCCACGAGCTTTCTGAGCAGCATTTTGATTCTTACGAAGACGTCCGAAAATGGCGTGATGAATGGTTCGTTTCGAACGAGAAAGATTTCTTTTGGCGTGCTATCCACAAATTGCCCGGCAGATAGGAAAAGTGTGTAGCTAGCGAAAGCAACGACTTTGAATAAACTTGTTTTCGCTTTCGAACAAAAAATACACCTGTTAGAGGATTCCATGTGTCTGTGCCAGCGTGTGGTCAGCCCAATTTCATGGTAAGTAAACATTTTTCTCTTTCTTTCTGCTTTTGAGGATAAAAGAAGTGAGGAAAAATGAAAAATCAGACGTGTGCAGCACCGTGCACATGATAGAAGTGAAACTTCTTGAAAAATAAAGAATAAGAGAGATTTAGTGTGAGAGACAGAAAGAGAGAGAGAGCATCTTGAAAGAAATACAATAATATAAAATTTGCGTAAATTAACAATGTGGAAAGGGAAAGGGTTTCGTGTTTTAAACGAAAAATATTTTGAGAATGATCAAAGTTTGATCTGAAGTTTCCATCGGTTAACAAATTTCCAAACATGAATACCTAGACTATATTGTCGGGAACGTTGTGCTACACTTTTTCGCTATTTTTGGGACTCCGAGTATATCCTTTCTTAATTGCGTTTTGCCGTTAATTTCGGCATAATTATTTGTACACCGAACAATCGAAATGACTACAGGAACAACTGATGTTAATTCGACAGTGGCGTTAGAATGAGAGAAACGGAGATGAGATTTAATTCTCGCTGGCATTCTCAAGCCGACGCCATCGTTCTTCACATCATAGGAGTGGAAGATCTATAGCTGCCAACAAATCATGACATAAAAAAGATCCTGAAGAGGGAAAAATAGCACAGAAAAATAGTACGATCTCACGACGAGACGAGCGTTGCATGCCGGACGTTCTATTCGTAAGCCCAAACATGTACGAATAATCTCGACTCGTAAATCCACGATTCACCCATTTTGACAAATTCTTCGCCCACCGGTCCGCCCAGTATGACCTTAAAAACAGTATAAGTTTAGAAACGTCATTATTAATACAAATTTAATAGTCTAGCTGTACCTACATAATAACGTTTCACAGAGATAATCGAACCATCACAGTACGCACACGTAAAAAATATAAATAATCACAAAACACAATGATAAATATTAATTATACAGCCCGTGCATGGTACCTCAGTTGTTTATATGCAGCGTCTGACTGACGCATACATCCATAACGCGCACATGCACGAGCCAATCTTATTCTATCGCTTTGTATCCCGTACACGTCGCTCTCTTTTGCCCGACTCCCGCGGCATCGGAAGGATTAGCCCTCGTTCGCCCCACTCCTGTGCATTCACGATGTATATCTCTCTTTCGCCCTACTCCCGTAGTGTCGGAATGTATAGTTCCCTTTCTCCTTATTTTACATAATATCTTTCTTCTCCCTCGTGTAACGAAATCTGCCTAAACGTGACGCGTCCTTGAAATTTCACTCGCGGCTAAAGAAGTTTCACTTAAAAAAACAGCGGATCTAAGCTTGTACACCTGGCAATTATACGTTACCGGCATGTAGTTCGTTACGAACAAAATGAGACGCTGGAATCCAAGGTCAATGTAGTCCTTCGATCCGAAGGTACGACAAGCGGAAAAAAAGTATCGAGAAACGAATTTCGCAGGTAAAATTTGGATTAATTCGCTTCTCTGGCGTACTAACAATTCTGTTTTCTTTATCTGATTTCTATCGACATTATGCGTTGTTTTTCTCAACATTGGAGGAAAAATAACCTTGACACGGGACGATGTCTTCGAAAATTAACGAGGAATCGTTGCATATCGAGAGTTTAAAGTTTGTTTT
Organism: Sussaba pulchella; assembly: GCA_963971145.1. Taxonomy (NCBI): domain Eukaryota; kingdom Metazoa; phylum Arthropoda; class Insecta; order Hymenoptera; family Ichneumonidae; genus Sussaba; species Sussaba pulchella. The sequence continues at coordinate 157,312 of CAXAQZ010000124.1, forward strand.
CGTTGGTTAGTTGCTTGGTAGATTAATTGTCGTTTATATGTTGTTTAATTTGTTGTGGATCCTCATATTAAAAACATACCTTCCATCGTATGACGTGAGAAATTGAGGTTATGTATCGTAAGCCGTAATCCACAAATTCTCGTCAATATCACTGCGACGTCACTGTTGTTGCACTGCATCGCCCTGAAATATATCACTCATTTCGTTGGCTCGGAAAAATAATATCAAATTCACATAAAAATAATCACCGAACGTTTTCGGGATATTTCGCGTAATAAATTTGAATCGAGAGTATACGTGGTGCAGCCCGGCGCCGTGACAGTGATGAGCTGTTATCTGTATTGAGTGGAAGAACTGATTGCACAGTCGGAGAGTTATTCCCTTCTAACCACGGCAGCGTTGCAATTCCCATCTCGGTCGTAAGCCTTGGCTCGCCATAACATTTCTGTTACTGCGAGATCGCCGACGAGATCGAGAGAAAAAAGTCTCGAATTACATGAAAATGGTTTAGTGACATTGACTGACAAGCAAACGGCGCGATGTGTCCCTCTCCATTTTCGATCAAACTTTGCACAATTGTAGAGCCGGTCAAAATATTCGACACGTATTTTTTATATCTGCGGAGTCGTATATTTAGGGGGTGAAAACTACCTTTGATTATCGAGGGATTTTTCGATTGTCGATTATAATTCGTGAACGGGTCCATAACAGCTTGTCAAAACCAAAACGCCGACAACTATACGCCGACAACTATACGCCAAGCGACAAAACGCCGATACGACTATTCGCCGACGACAAAACGCAAACAAACACAAATGAACATTGATAGATAATATGCATATGATATGATAAACGTTCTTTATCTTCAATACTACTATTAAGTATGAAAATAATCCAAATAACCTAAATAACCGAAATAACCTGAATAACCTAAATAACCTAAATGACCTAAATGACCTAAATAACCTAAATAACATAAATAACATAAATAACATAAATAACATAAATAACCTAAATAACCTAAATAACCTAAATAACCTAAATAACCTAAATAACCTAAATAACATAAATAACATAAATAACATAAATAACCTAAATAACCTAAATAACCTAAATAACCTAAATAACCTAAATAACCTCAATCGATTTAAAATTAACCCTGTAAGACATCTTATCGATGAAGTTCATTGAGTTTTCTTAGATTGAAATGGTTATTCGATAATGAATTAACATTCTTGTACAACCGCTGAGTTCCAATCGAATTCAAATTAACGCTGTCAGACATCTTATCGATGAGGTTCATTGAGTTTCCTAATATTAAAATAGTTGTTCGATAATGAATTTACATTCTTGTACAACCGCTGAGTTTCAATCAATTCAAAATTAACGCTGTCAGACATCTTCTCGATGGGGTTCATTGAGTTTTCTTAGTTAATTCGATAATGAATTTACATTCTTGTACAGCCGCTGAGTTCCAATCAATTGAAAATTAATGGTTTTAGATATCTTATCGATGAGGTTCATTGAGATTTCTTAGATTATTCGATAATGAATTCACATTCTTGTGCAACCGCTGAGTTTCAATCAATTTAAAATTAACCCAACAAGACATCTTATCAATGAGCTTCATTGAGTTTTCTTAGATTAAAATTTTTTTGATGTGTAAACATCTTAGCCCCCCCCCCCCCCCCTCGCAAAAAAAATTTCATGCGGTGGTAATCTCAGAAAATATGGGACGAAAAACCGAACGGTCTGATGTCACGCACGAGGTATAGGCGAATTAGTCGGTAGAGTAATCAGAGAAAAAAGGGGACGAAAAACCGAACGGTATGTCGTCATGCACCAGGTAGAAGTAAATTTCCCAGTAGAGTAATCTCACAAAAATGGGACAAAAAACCGAACGGTCTGACGTCACGCACGAGGTATAGGCAAATTTATCTGTAGAGTAATCACAGAAAAAAGGGGACGAAAAACCGAACGGTCTGACATCATGCACAAGAAATGGGCGAATTTACCTGTACAGTAACCTCAGAAAAGATGGGACAAAAAATCGAACGGTCTGACGTCACGCACTAGGTATAAGCGAATTTGTCAGTAGAGTTATCTCAGAAAAGGTAAGTTGAAAAACCGAATTTGTTAGTAGACTAATCTCAGAGAAGATGGGATGAAACACCGAAGGGAAATACATCATGAGCGAGGTATAAGCAAATTTCTACATGAAACGACCGCATGGAAACAGTGATGGCCCAGCGCCGTATGTCAAACACAACAAATCTGGCGTGTGCGTCAGCTGAGGCACCGAAGGGATTGTCGAGTTGCTCTGTGGTGTATAAGTGTTGTGAATCGTGAATCGTGGATCGTAAGTACTGTCAAAAATTATCGAGTGTAAATAAATCATATTTTAATAAATTATCAGTGTGATGATATGCTTATGTTGAACATAGTCTATGCAACGTGATCTTATCGTATTCCAGATATATGAATATATATTTCTTCAATTGTTATCCAAATGTACTTGAGGTTAATCATGTGAATGAAAATATTGATCAGTGATCGCATCTATATCGACTCGATTCGAAAAATTCAATCGAAATGAAATTCGAAATTCAATTCGGAATCAACTTCGATTTGAAAATGAATTCCGATAGAACTGATTCTACAAACCGATATGGAACGACCATCGATGCAGTCTTCCTCCGAAAATTAGAAACGTTAACGTCTCGGGTATATGTCTCTTACTTCAGTAATGATAAGCCAATTGCGTTGATTCTACGAAAAAGCCAATCCAGCGAATGAAGTATTGTTTGTTAATATTAAAAATGTAATGTATACAATTTCATTCCTACCTTCCTTCCTTTGCAGTGAACTGTATATACAATACACATACACGCGATGTTTACACATAACCATGAGAGTCCTAATTGGACTCACATCTTTTTTTTTTTATAATGAACTTACATTGTAGTACAACCACTGAGTTCCAATCAATTTCAAATCAACGCTGTCAGACATTTGATTGATGAAGGTGCATTGAGTTTTCCTAGATCAAAATAGTTGTTCGATAATCTGAGATCGATAGAAAAAATTTTAAAACTACAAAAACGTGATGAATTTAAAAAGAATGAAACAAAAAAATTTTTTAATTCTTAAAAACTCCCGACTGCAAAAAAAACTCGGTCACGAAGAAAAAAACAAAATTTAAAAAAATATATATAATAAAAAGTATGTTGTAAAAAAATATTTTTAGTAAAATAAATTTAAAAAGGATGAAATAATTCAAGGCATCTTCTTAGTTTATTCATAGTTTAATTTATGATCGGTCATTTCGGTGAATTCAATATTTGGAATCGTAGTAATTTCTTTACTTCTCGCAATTCAATCAGGAGACGTCATTAATTAAACATAACGATAATATGGAATATAAATGTTTGACGATGCGAAAGAAGACGTCTCCTGACTGAATTGATTGAAGTAAAGAAATTACTACGATTCAAAATATGGAATTCACCGAAATGACCGATCATAAATTAGACTATGAATAAACTAAGAAGATGCCTTGAATTATTTCATCCTTTTTAAATTTATTTTATTTAAAATATTTTTTTATAACATACTTTTTATAATATATATTCTTTTAAGTTTTGTTTTTTCCTTCGCGTCCGAGATTTTTTTTGCTGTTCTCTTTGCCGCTGCAGAGTGGAGTCCCATATTGGGGAAAATAATTCTCAATTAGCCGTAAATCGCCGGCCGCTAAGTCGTATTGATGTTGGGTAGCACGAGCCGACGAATTTGTATTGGACGATGGAGGGAGATTTATTCGAGGCGATCGGTCTCAGTTACTGCGGTGCAGCGATTCTCCCTTAGAATCCCTTGCGTGAGCGTGAGACTCCCGGTGGTTGTTGAATCTCGGCGCAGCAACCGTGAGGGGTATCATCAAGAGAATTTCTCGAGGATTGCGTATCGTCCGGATAACTTCTGCGTGACGTATTTTGGGTTTCTTTTCTTTAAGGGGGCACATCTGTGTAGATTGGTTGGTTTTATTTGAAAGTATATACATTGAGGTATGCTGACGATTTTTTATATAAATATATGGTGAATGGGAGCGCTGTTATTCTGGCCGGCGTAAAACAACTTTGTCTTCGGCACGGTTTGCGGTTCCCACTTTTCCTCGCAGTCAGTTGGTCGGAAACGAAAATTTCGAGAAGATTCTTCAAGTGTAGAGTCTTGAGCTGTTTGGCAAGTCGGATTTTTTTTTTCACAAATTGACGCTCGATTGAAATTGAAATTCACTTTAACCTCAATTTACGACCTTTTTTGATAAAAAAATAAATAAATAAGTTTTAAAAAAATCTTACTTGCCGAACTTCATTACCTATCCGTTCATATTGTGTCCAAATTTCAAAGGAATCGGTCAATCCATTATCTTAAAAAAATTGGGAACCGCAAACCGTGCCGACGACAAAGTTGTTTTACGCCGGCCAGAATAACAGCGCTCCCATTTACCTTATATTTATATCGAGAATCGTCAACATACCTCAATGTATATACGTTCAAATAAAACCAACTTAAATTCAATCGGACGATTAGTTTTTGAGATAATAATTTCCAAAATTCACCTACTTTTCCGGCAATCTACACAAATGTTCCCCCTTAAATCGATTTTTCAATTTTTTTATTTCTCCTCCATGAATTTTATCCGTTGCTCTGTCGTGTTGAAAACTACCCTTGAAAATCGGGGGATATTTCGTTTTTCGATTATAACACGTGAAAGGGGGGCGGGGGATAGAAAAAAAGTTGCAGTAGCAAAGTTATTGCATTTTACGTGCACTATACATTAGTGACGAGAACGATCAAAAAATGTAAGCAATTGACCATTATTTACTTAAAAAATGTGTTTTTTCAAACATGTCTACGAGGGTTTTACTTCGATCGGAATGTGATTCGTCAATGTATAAATGATGGAAAAATACAGCTAACGTATTTGTGGTTTCACTCATATCTCGCCCTTGAGGAAGTGTAAGCCACTCTTGAACTTTTCGATAATATTGTACCATGATTGGCAATTTCATTCGTCATACAAAACCTTACAAAACAGTATTTATCTCGTTGTGGGATCGGCAAACGTATTTTGAGCTAGCGATAGCCCGTATCAAATGTTCATTCGGATTATGCGTTCTCATATCAGAGGAGAAAATTGTAGACGTGATATGTTAATGTAGGAGCCGCACTGTACGTAGGAATAGGTAGAATATAGATATCGGTAGGGGCGCGGTGTTGCCACACCAGTGCGTGGCCCTCGAGGTGTCGGGCAGTGGAAAAAGCCGGCAGTCGTAATAAAGGAACACAAGCTACCACATCATGTGTACTTTCTTATACTCCCACTCCGCTCCTATAGAATACCACAAATTGGCGACGAGGATATTCTTGCCCGTGTCATAAACGAGGTGAGAAGTAACCCACGGTGTTTTGAGTAACAAGTGCAGTATGGGTGTAAAATGACGGGCTGGAAAGAAATAGACGAGCTATTAGAGAGTGGACAAAAAACGTGGATTTACCAACAAACAAAGGATCGGCTGGTGGAAATCACGAACAAATTCGAACTCGACGGAAACGAAGAAAATTCCATAGATGAATTGCGCCACGTGGTCGCAATCTACGTAACAAAGAGATTGCAGGACAAAGTCAACGCAAAAAAAACCGTCACCCCGGAGCAAACGACATCCCGAACACAGTTATCGAACGTATCAAAGATAGCAACCATCGGAGATCTGTCACCGTTTAAGAAAGGGGACAATTTGACAGCGTACGAACAACAACTACAGTGTTTCATAACACTGAACGATATACTCCAGCACAAACGGGTGCCGCTATTAATCACCAAATTGAGTACAGCAGCGTTCGAGACCCTCTGCGCACTGTGCTCCCCGGACCCGCCAACAGCCGTGAAATTTAGCTATCAGGGTCTAGTACCAAAACTAGAAAAACATCTCCATCCGAAAACAAAGTACACCGCACGGTTCGAGTTTAAACAACGGAAGCAAGAACCGAAAGAATCCGTCTGCGGAGAAATCCGAAATTGCGGAGAAGCACGGGGGGGCAGCCGAGCGAACAGAGGGGACGTCGGAGAATAGCAACGAGCTGAACTCGATGTTTATACTATCGCAGCCGCGAAGGACCAGACCACCGCCGATAAGACGACGTTACGACGAATACGCGGGTACAAAAAGACGCGGAGCACGACAAAATACCTCGATGAGCCGAGTGAGAACGACCACGAGGAGCAGGCCAAGCGATGGGTGCTACTGTTGCGGTAAAGATAACCATGTAGTTAAAGATTGTTTGTTGCGTGCAAAATATTGTTCGGAATGCGGAAAACAGGGTCACATACCAAAAATGTGCACCAGTAGAGCGAGTTTTTCGAGGCCGATACGAGTAATTGAAACGGATGAAGAGAATACGGAAAACGGTCTCGCGAGCTTAACATTAAATGAAGAAAATATTTTTGTTGATGATCCGGGAGGGGGATTCAGCGAATTCGCTCTCAACGTCGTTCGCTCTTCGCGAAAATGAACCGAAAGCGAGCAAGCCGTGTCACCTGCGTTTTCGAATCGGAAAGCGCGAAATATCGTTACTAATGGACGCGGGGGCCGAATCACAGCAATACCGGTAGGATTATACGAGGTTTTCTTCCCAGGGATCAAATTAGAAAAAGCAGATCACACTTTAAAAAATTTTGATTCATCGGAATTCACGCCGTTAGGAAAAATAAAAAAAATTAAAGCATCATTCGGAAAGATTACTTGCGATAATTTACAGATGTACGTGGTAAAGAAAGGAACGGCGGTTGTGGGTAGAGATTGGCTATCCAGTTTTGGGCTATGGCCGCCTAAAATTCCAATAAACTCAGTTAATCACGATTACCGACGAGCTAGTCAAGAAAATAACAGAACAATTTGCAGATGTTTTTTCACTAGGCTGGGGATTTTTCAAAACAGGGGAAATAACATTAAATTTAAAACCGCAAGCAGTGCCAAAATTCTGCCCGCCACGGCCAGTTCCGTATGCTTTAAAAGAGAAGGTCAACCGCGAGATCGATCGACTCTTGGAGGGCGAACGGATTTTCCCAGTAGAATATAGTGAATGGGGAACACCGATCGTTCCAGTAATAAAATCAAACGGGTCCGTAAGACTGTGCGGCGATTATTCGGTCACCGTTAACCCATGGTTAGAGATCGATCATTTTCTCTTACCACGGATCGATGAGATTATCACAACCTTCCAGGGAGGAAAAATATTTTGCGAGTTAGACTTAACGGAGGCTTATCATCAAGCGCCCCTAGAGGAAAATTCAAAAAAAATAGTTACAATTTCCACGGAACGCGGCCTTTTTGGATACAACGTACTGCCATACGGCGTAAGCACGGGACCCGGATCGTTCCAATGACGAATGACCATGAAACTGTCCAGAATATCAGGGGTTCAAGTATTCATCGACAACATCGCCGTTAAAGCCAAAAATAACGAAGAGATGTTACAAACATTAATCAAAATTCTGAGTCGGCTAAAAGAAGAAGGGCTTAAGGTGAATGCCGGAAAGTGTAAATGGTTTAAAAAATCGATTGAAATTTTTGGATATCGGATCGACGAACGGGGGGTTCACCCGTTACAAAAACGAGTAAAAGCGTTACTGGAAGCTCCGAGACCTGAAAATATAACGATGCTTAGATCGTTTTTGGGAAAAATGAACTATTACGCATGGTTTTTGAACGACATGACCCAGACGTTGAGCCCGTTATACGAAAATTTAAAAAAAGGAGAGTTCACATGGTCGAAAGAATGCGATGACGCGTTTGCCGAAATAAAAAAGAGACTAGCGTCCGCAAAAGTACTGACACATTATGACCCGAAAAGACCGTTGATTCTAACTTGTGATGCGGGCCCAGTAGGGGTAGCGGCGATATTGTCACAAAAAGAGAGCGACGGCGTTGAACGTCCGATAGCATACAGTAGCAAGAAACTGAGCGACCGAGAGAAAAACTATCACCAATTAGACAGAGAAGGTTTAGGAATAGTTTTTGGTGTAACTAAATTTTACGAATACGTATTTGGCAGATATTTCGAACTGAGAACCGATAGTCAGGCTTTAGTGAGGATATTTGGATCGAAAACAGCAATACCGAAAATGGCAGCCAAACGGCTCCAGCACTGGGCGATGTTCCTGAAAGCGTTTAATTTTTGAGCTTAAACATGTTCCGGGTAAAAAAAATAGCGCGGATTTCCTGTCAAGGGCACCAATAAAGGATGATACGGACATTGTGGAAAGCCACGCTATATGCAACGGTTCGGAAGATAGTTTTTTGAATTGCATACAAGAATCAAACTTCGCTTCACTCGACTGGAAACGCGTGCGCGAAGAGACTGCAAAAGACTCGGAACTGACATACGTTTTACGATACATGGTAGACGGTTGGCCAACTGAGAAACTAATCAAAACCCAAATAAAACCGTTCTTTAACCGCAGAAACGAAATGTCGGAGGATCGTGGGTGTATTCTTTGGGGACACCGATTAGTCATTCCGAAGACCTTCGCAAAAACGGTTCTTTTGGAACTACACGCGAGTCATTTTGAAACAGAGCGCATGAAACAGTTGGCAAGATCTTTTGTGTGGTGGCCAAACCTAGACACGGAAATCGAGAACATTACAAAAAACTGTCTGCCGTGCCTGCAAAACAGAAAAAACCCACCAAAAGTAAGTCTATCGCCATGGAAATGGCCTCCGGCCCCGTGGCATCGCATCCACGCCGATTTTTTAGGGCCATTGTACGGCAAAATGGTCTTAATTATTCTGGACGCGATCTCGAAATGGCCCGAAGCCTACATCGTAAACAATCTATCATCGGAGACAACAATAACAAAGATGCAAAATTTGTTCTCAACCTTCGGTTATCCGATCCATATAGTAACCGACAACGGCACAGCGTTCACGAGCGTGAAATTCAAACATTTTTCTACAACGATCGGCGCGAGACAAAGTTTTACACCGCCGCATTTTCCGGCAACAAATGGCGCGGCAGAGCGTTTCGTTAACACGTTCAAATCACATATTAAACGTATCGTAGAAAGCGGGCATAACCTTAACTATGCCGTCAATTTATTCCTAATGGATTACCGCACAACTCCGCATAAAACCACGGGAGTAACACCGGCGAAACTTCTACTAGGTAGAGAATTGAGAAACCGTTTCTCACTGCTGAGACCAAGCCCATTAGAAGAAAAAGTCGAACGCGAGCAAGAAAAACGAATAAAAAACTACGGCGGGAAGAGGAAGGTAAATTTCCATATCGGGCAAAAATGCATGGTTCGCGATTACCGCGCAAAAGGGAACAAATGGGTGCCCGCGACAATAACAAGCGAATCGATGCCGCAAAAGACGTATATCGTAGAAGTGGAGGGAATGAAGTGGAAGCGGAACGTAAATCAAATGCTAGAATGTAGTCAAGCATTGAACGAAATAAACCAGGGTATACAAGAAGCGTCGCGAACGGACAGCCGAATTGTCCGTCGAGCAGAGGAACCACGGACGCTGCGACGGATGGCAACGCCAACGAAATAAAACGTTAATATGTATAAAAATAAATAAATAAATAAAATAAATAAAATAAAATGGATAAAAATCTCTAAAAAACAGACACGCAAGCACTTATACAAAGTAGGGGAGAGATGTAGGAGCCGCACTGTACGTAGGAATAGGTAGAATATAGATATCGGTAGGGGCGCGGTGTTGCCACACCAGTGCGTGGCTCTCGAGGTGTCGGGCAGTGGAAAAAGCCGGCAGTCGTAATAAAGGAACACAAGCTACCACATCGTGTGTACTTTCTTATACTCCCACTCCGCTCCTATAGAATACCACAGTTAATATGATTTTTGATAAGATAAGATTCTGGTGTTTACGACCGAACTTCGATACATTCAGAACAACAATTGATTCCCATATCACCGAAGACATTTTGAGATATCACAACCTCCTTACGGACCCCCTTTGGATTGCCCCGTCGGGCACTGAACTCTCCGACCGGGGGAGATACATTTCCGCCGGCCCTGAGCGCGAAGACAATAGGATTAGCGGTATTTAAAAACGTTCGAAAACGGTCACTTTTTTAACATTTATTATCTTTACGAGTTTATATC
>CAXAQZ010000124.1:172500-173712 GCA_963971145.1 Sussaba pulchella
ACATCGGCTGGCTCTTAAGCCGAGTCATGACCGCCTTATACAATCTACCCCATGGATCGTCGTCTACCATGCCAATCAGTTCGTTCCAGCACTGCTTTTTGCTGTACTTAATGGCTTTAGTCAGCTTGGATCTTGCTTCCTTATCATTTTCTTCGAGCGAGGCCCATGATCTTTGACCACGAGTTCTTTGCGCTAGCCTTCTTGCTCTGTGGCATTGCCCACGGAGCTTGGATATCGTGTCATTCCACCAGTACACCGGTGTGTGGTAGTTATTTTCTCGTTTCCGTGGCATATCAGCATCACACGCGTCTTGGATCCTTGCCATGAGGGACTGCATTTTTTCCAACGAGTTGCCTTCTTGGGTGGTCACTTCCTCCATGACTATTCGAAACACGCTCTCGTCGAATGCTTTCGTTTTCCATCCAATTGCATTGGATTTCTTCGCCAGACGTCCAATCCGCTTCGTGCGACATTGAACTTCCGATATGATCGCCCGATGGTCGCTAAGTGTGCAGATGTCTGACACCGTCCAACTAGTACTCTCTTTCGCCAGGCAGCTGCTGGTGAATGTTAAGTCTACTATGGAGCTTGCGGCGCCCCTGCTAAATGTTGGCGAGGTACCACTGTTAAGCAGAACCATGTCCAGTGAGGCGAAGGCTTCCAGGACCGTTTGTCCTCTCCTGTCTGTCCTTGCACTACCCCAGTCTACTGCCCAGGCATTGAAGTCTCCGGCTATTACGACGGGACTTCGACCCCGGGCATCTTCGACGAGTCTGTCAAGGAAGATCTCAAATTCACCAATTGTGTTGCTTGGCGGCGCATAGCAGCTGTATAGGTGGACACCATTCACTTTAGCGCGCACAAAACCAGACTCGGGATTCCTTGTGGTCTCCTGGAACTGACATTTGCCGCACGCCCATATAACTGCCTTACCCGACACGTCTGCAATCCACGTTTGCCTGTCGAGCTGACGGTAATGCTCTGATATAATTAAAGCGTCCGGTCTCAACTCCTGCACTGTCCGCATGAGCAGGTCTTGTGCGGCCTCACAGTGATTGTGTGTGTGTGTGTGTGTGTGTGTGTGTGTGTGTGTGTGTGTGTGTGTGTGTGTGTGTGTGTGTGTGTGTGTGTGTGTGTGTGTGTGTGTGTGTGTGTGTGTGTGTCTGTGTGTATGTGTGTGTGTGTGTGTGTGTGTGTGTGTGTGTGTGTGTG